>APFE030056577.1:61916-82214 GCA_000404065.3 Pinus taeda | reverse complement strand
TCTAGAGGAATGAGTTATTGCTACTATATCCTCGATTGATGGTTGTTTGAGTGAATGATTTAGTTTAGAACATTTCAGTTTCTTGCTGTTCCAATTAGATTTTGTTTCTCGCTTTTATTTACTTTTGGATTTTAAGCACTATACTACAAAACATTACTCTTGAGTAAATAGCCGCCTCCAACTGAGTACACTCTTGAAATAAAAAGCCGTCCCTAGGTTGACAATTAATGTGAGGTAATTAGGAGTTACAAAGACACCTTTTTATCGCTCCACACACACTATTGCATCATCAAGCCTCCACCTTCCCTGGTCATCTACCAATTTAGCGATCCACTCATATAGCTCAATTGGGAAGGAGAAAAAGATTTTTTTTCATATCTCTGTGTACATATAGCTGTCCAACCATTGTTATTTTGTCAATTGTATATTTTTGTTTTCTTGCACTGTGAATTCATTGATCTTTCTATCCAACCACTCCTCAATTTCCTTCTTTGTTGGATTCCAGTGATGATACATCACAAATATCTTTATGCAGATCCTAGTCTTGGTAATAGAACCATTTGTTGGCTTAGTGGGTCTTGACCTAGGTTCAAAGTTAAGTTTGCCACAGAAATCCTTACACTGCTAGCCCTTTCAGCATCAACCAGCAAAGCGTGGATTGAAGTCCCACCCAAAGCAGTATGGGGGGATACTGGAACCAAGTTTATGCACCCAGAGATGAGTGTGGTGTTGTTCTGTACCCTAAACATGCCTTCACCCAAATCGATAAGCCCTTAAGGCTTATCAATATAAATTCCTTTTAATCACCTCTAAACCTCCACGAAGGTCTATGGCTATATTTCGCGGACCCTAAACAAGTGAATCAACCTCTTATGCACCTCTATGATTACTCCTAACTTCATATTTACCCAGATCGGCTTAAGTGTTCAATAAATTTAACATGCAACAAGATATTCTTCATGTAAATAGTTATTATTACTTGCATTCATATGACAATATAGATAATGTAAAACCGTACATCAATATAGCATTAATTCATAAACCCACCATTCATCATAACATAATAACTCATTCATTCATCACAAAAGGAAATATATAAACACATGAATTTCTGGAATAATCTCTTTATTAATACTTTAGTTCTTCTTACAAACTCAAGACTTCCCTACGCACTCAGCTACAGGGTTCCATGTACTTAGTTGCAAACTCTACTCTAAGCTTCTGCACACACAGTTGCGTAGCCTCTCTTCTACTCTAAGACATCTTCACTCTTTCTTCTACTGACCCATTACATTGGTCTTCATTGATATCGATTCATGTATTACACTCTCTAAGACTCTCCTTTTTATGCAATCCCATGGTTCGCGGACCATGGATAGGTCTATACAAGCCGACACAACATACATAAAAGAAGGGTAAAACCCTTTATGACACTTTACTATCTACGCACTCTGCGACCACATCTTGCTAAGACTTTACATTCTTTACAACAAAACTTGGGTTTTTTGCCCCAAAACTTGGGATTTTGCCCCAAAATTGACCATAGGGGACCCTATGCCAACATTTATCTTTTCTTATTTTCCATTTTTATATTTTATAAATCCATGTCTAGCACTTATGGTTTTTTGCATTTGCAAATTTCTCTAAGAATTCAATTTCAAATTGTGTCCAAGATGTAATTCTTTAAGGAGGCTACACAAAATACCAGGTTGCAACTTTTCCCTCAAAAGTTTAAGGGAAATATATACAAGCTACATCTTTATAGGATATATTTTTATGTCTAATTTCCAACATAAAAGTTTTAGTATAATCCTTGGCTAGTTATTTAGAGTTTGGGTCAAACATGGGGAGAAATTTGTGGGGGTTTATGGGAAGAGGATGTTGCACACCAAGGATAGAAACAACATATTTTTTGAGTAAATGGAGAAACAAGATTATTTGTCTAGTTTCCTTGGTTATTTCCTAGATTTTCATTATTATTATCCATTCTCAAGGATCAATTAGATTCAAATGTCTTAGAAGAATCTTCTTCACTAGAGGAATCTTTATAAGAACAAGGCAGGATAGGAGGGGAAGGAGGTGGACTAAATCTTCCAAAAGGAGTGGGTTGTTTGGATTCACCATTAAGTGTTTTAGGCATCAATTCATTAAGATTAATAATTCTGCTAGTCAAGATATCATGCAGCCTATCATTAGTCATACTAATAGTCTAAGGAATATCTACATGGGGATCCAATACTAAAAGTTATTCTAAATGGAAATCAAAAGGTGGAATGAGATGTTGAGACAATCACCTTTCAACGGACCTTTATCATTCTAATCTCTTTTGATTCATGGAAAGGACTTCACAATATCTTTGTAGACACTCGTCAGTCTTAGATCGCACTTGTGAATGGGTTGGAGATGTGGTCTTGCTAGTTATCTATTTTGGAATAGATTGAGGCTCAAAAATGGAAACAATTTTAGCATTGGGAGGGTATGATTAACTTATTGCGATGATATGGGACCTAATAGTTTGCCTCTTATGGATTCCCTTAGCCATTTCATGTCCAATATTCCCTCCTTCTAGCACCATTTTATCAATGCAAGCTTTTGGAACTTAGTCAACAAAGGGGATGTGACCCAAATCGATGCTCTTTAAATAGACGAAGACATTTGGGATGGTCACTCCCAACTGTTTTTAAGGCTTCATTGGCCTTTGGATCTTTCTTCTTATGAAGAAGAGAACTTGGGGAAACCCAAGGTTAAGTAATGTTATATGTACATGAAATCTAAACTACTATTAATATACCTAAAACTATCAACTAAGAATTAGTAAAATATGATACAAAAATTAGATTAACACCAATGATTAAAATATAATAAATGATATACAAATGATACATGAATTATAATACAACTTGTAAAAAAACCATAAATTAGCGTAACTTGTCTAGACCATAAATTGCATTTATCTCTGCTACAATATTATGAAATGCAATCTAATTTTAATTCATATATGCAATTATAAATTAAAATTAACGATAATCCTTAATGCCAAAAGTAAAAGACAAAGAACTATGAAAATGTAAGTTTCTCATCTTTTAAACTAACATAGAATAATTGACATTTGTTTTAATAATTCACATCAAGGATAAACTAAATATGCAAGTAACTAACTAATATTATCTAACTACTACTTCTCAGCCACAGAAAACTGGAAAGATAATTGTAGTAATTTCTATGAATTAAATTATCTTTCAATTATCCATTTATGAAAAAAACCAATAAACCAATAACGAAATAAAATGATAGATCATAAAATGTTACAACAAACATAATAAAAAAATTTATATAAGGAAAATAATATTTCTCTCCAATCTAAATTCATGTAAACAATTCATAGAATCCTACTCTAGAGAAATGTTCAGATCATTTTCATCCTTAGGACACAAGTCATTGAAGGATGACTAATGATCGAATGTGAAGTAATATAGATACAACTAACATAAATGAAAACAAATGCAAAAACTCAATGCCTATTCACAGATCCAAGTCACAAAACGACAAAGTTATATTGTCAAAACATACAAAAATCAAATTATAGAAAATTAAGAAGACAATGAAATAAAATTGACTATGGAAAATAAAATTGATATAAGTATTAATTGATTGAATCAAATCAAATCAACACACTTACAAAAAGATTTAAAATAATTCGACACTCTGTTGCATAATTATCCAACATCTCCTCTCCTTACTCTCTTCTCCCTTTGCACTATCCAAACTAAAGGTTTATATACAGGCTCAAAAGCCTAACCATGTTCCAAAATAAATTTGCAAAATCAAAACACTTTTTTACAAAAGTTACAATCAGTTGTCTTTGACCTGTCAATTAAATCTTAACTACTTAAAAGAAATATACATGAAGAATAACATAACATCCTCGCATAATTTGAAACAGTTGAATGGCATCCACAACAATCTCTTTCATTGAAACCAAGACCATCATTAGTTGAACAAGAACAACATATTAAAAATAAGGAACACGATATTAACAACTTATGTTGATATCAAAACAAGGTGGCTACAAAATGTTCAATTTTGTAGAAGCCTTTTAAATTTATCAAACATAATCAAAATAAAAACATACCTCAAAAATCTCTAACCCAACATATATAAAAATAATAAATATATATATATATATATATATAATAATAAATATATATATTATAATAAATATTAATAAGTGGGATTCGAATATGGAGAGATAACAACTTTGACATTTGATGACTTAATGATTATATGAGTATCTCATGACTCTGTTTTCACTTCAGATTCTGTAGATTTTTGTTTTTATTTTTATTTTCTGTTAATTGATTTAGGGCTTTAAGTTGATCTTTCTCATGAATGAGTTGGTTAATTTGATGCTCAAGATGAGGCAAAGTAACCAGAAAATGTTGGTCCCAGTACATATAGAGTGTGGATTCATTAGAGCCAAAATTTCTCTTAGGATTTTTTTCTAAGTTACTATTTCCATCATGCACATATTTATCATTATTAGGAAAATAAAAGTTATGCTCAGTCTAAGTCCTATTTTTGTTGAGTGAAGGCTTGGGGGGGAGTTCTAGATGAATGTAAACCTCCTTAACCATGATGTTATTCCCTTGGTTACACCAGACCTTTGATAGCTTCCTTTCAATTTGTTTAATTTTCACTCTAGGTCAAGGATTATACCTAGGTTGACTAACTTCCTCTTGCTTTCCATGCTTAAATTGAGGGCTATAGTTTGAGGTTTTTAGCTCATGTTTTTCCTTAAATTCTAGTTTCAATTGAACATGATGGAACTCAATATTCTTAGCCATACTCCTAGTGACTCAAATAGGTATGGTTTCAGGTATTTCAATCACATTTCCATGAAAAAAATATAACTTCTAAGCATCAAATGATTCATCAAAGGCATCTTCATCAACCATGCAAGAATAAGGTGGAGCTAGGTCAACTAGTGGAGGACTGTGTGAAACCCTAGGTGAAATATCTAGTTTCTTAAAGTCTTGGGATTCTTCGTAACCATTGTGAATTATTAAATAATAAAAAACATTGCCATTTTCTGGCCAAGTGATGCTTTACCAAAAGCCAGATGAGGTTGTGATGGAAAAGAGACATGTGAGGGATTTTATGTTTATCCTGATATGCCTTGCCCATTTTTAGCGAGGATTTTGTATAAATAATATAAAAGGTTAAGTTTATACCCTCAAAATACCATGAGCAAGCGAATATGATAAATAAATACTAACCCATAATTCCCTTCACATGTTATGTAATGACATAGAAAAAACAATATACCTTTCCATTTAGGTTTAATGAAAGAAAATGGTATACCTTTAACATTATATGCATAACTCTTATTTTTCATGAACTTCCTCTAATCATTTTCATGCACAAGACAATTCTTCAACCATTTCTCACCCTACATAGGGAGATGGGTCACTTTAGATATGAATTCCACATCCACTAGAATCTCTAGGTCACCAAATTTTCCCTCTGTTAGGTGTGCATTATATTCTTTCCATGGCTAGTCGCATGTGCAGGGGGTGGGCAGGAGGGAGGAAATCACCCACTATTCGTTGTGTTAGGCATAGCATGGGTGTTATAGTGGGGTGGTAGCCACCTTGCATAGGATTCGAGGCAGTTCCCCAGGAAAAAAAATTCGGACCCTATATTAGGTGGGAAGACCTACCAATGGTTTTGCACATGGGTTTTTCACATGGTTTTGGGCATGATGGATTTCTACCGATGGTATTTTGTAGATCCAGTCAAGGGAACTATGGTTATGTTCTAATCTAGGGTTAATGGATTGGGGTTTATGAATCCTTTGGCATGTATATATATGTATTGTAACATTGAAAGGAACATAATGAAAAATTAATATGGTAGTCCTAGTTTTGGGATCCAGGGGAAATCTCTTTGTATTTATTTTGCATTTCTCACCATTGTACATTTTCTTTTTTTGAGAATTCATTTCCATGTAATTTATGTATAGGGTTAAAACCTACACCTTCTTTCCATTAAAAGTACAGGAAAATGGCTTCATTACTCCATCATTAAAACCTTGAAAGAGTTGGACGAACTCCCACCATCAAATTTTCTAAAAGAGAGTGAAATGTTCATCATATGAGTTGATGATATCTCTCCCAATTTTCTTGGTTATGATCATGGGGGGCATGACCTCAAACCTGATGAAATTTTGGCCAGAATTTGGTGTGAGAAGTGGGTAGAACAGTTCAAAAAAGGTTCAAAACCCTAACAACTTGCAAATTGGCATGCAAATATTGAAAAAAGAAATGAAATGCATTGGATGTAGAGGAAAAACCCTATACCATGTATTGGATGACTAGAAAACATGGTACAAAATGTACCAATCAGCAATAATGGCAACGAGAGGTGAGTTATAACTTCAAATTTGAGTTATTACAACAATTAACAATGCATACAGACATCAATAACTAGGATTGACAACTTGGATACACTGTGCTATGTCACCCAAAAACAAAGATATTTCATTAAACACAAATCCCATAGGATTTTCCTACCATTGCCACATATCATTTCACTATACAACACATCGAGAAATTTCATTACCAGTATTAAACCACACACAAAACCATAGGTTGTATTATTGCATTTGATGTGAGTCAAACCATAGAACTGATAAACCATGTATCCAAAGTTCAATAATGATAAATAATAATGCAAGTTCAAGGAATGATAACACTTAGCATATAGAAATATGAACCCATTCAAAAATATATATACCTATGTTAAAACAAAACCTAAGAGTGGAATACACAATCCTAGGACCTATATAATGTATACAAATTATGATATGCGTGCAACTTTAACCCGAAAATCAAAATGAGAGAATATATCAAACACAATGAAAAATTTAATATTCATATGTTGGATAGGTTAAATGAGTTCATGGTCTCAGGAAGTGGCTTAAAGAACATGGACCATCATTATTGCTATAAAAAACGAATAAGCAACCTCACTCCAAATAAAATTAGGAGTAATCATAGTCAATAGAGTTTAAGATGAGTTTTCGAATTCTTTGAAGCTCATAACATGCCAATTATGAAATCAAAACAAAGTCCTATTACAACCCAAATAAAAACTTTTACTTTAAAACATTTATCAACATCTTAGTTTAAAGTTAATTATGAAAATCAAAAGAAAGCTAATAAATCAAAAGAGGGACCCATTTCATAAAAAATGAAATGGGCAAATATTTTAAACAATCATTTCCATATATGTATTTTAAGGTATTAAAGTCTTAATAGAGAATGTATTTTTTAAGAGTAGTTGAAGTGTCTACTCTTTTACTAGTTAATTTTGAAGTGACATTTCATTATTCTTTCAAGTAATTTATGTAATATTTGAATCTTGTCCATTGGATCCCTACGTAAAAATGATAACTTTCTAACTTTGGTTTCATCTTTGTAGAAAAATATATTATTCAATTTAAACATAGGATTTATTATGGTTATAAAGAAATAAAGAAGGATTATTTATATGAATTATTGTTTATGAATTTGAAACAATTAGAGTATCAGAAGATACTCAACAAATATATTCCATACCCGTTTGAGTGAAACGTATTTCCAATAGTTAAATATGAATGTAGTTACATAATTATAAATGAGATTAACACTACCCTGAAGGGTTTTAAATCCAAATTGCATCCAAAGTGTATTAGTTAGCATATTCTACCTAGTTGTGGTTAGTGTTAATTATTCAAAATAAGTGGGAATTATTAGTTAGCATTTTCTACCTTGTTGTAGATAGTGGGAATTGTTATAGGCTATTTTGTCTCACCTGATCAATAAGGCTCCTAATGGGATCAATCAGCATCATATTCACCCCTTTACATAATCATTGCACAAATCCCTATGCATGACTCTCTCATTCCCCACAGTTTATGCCATGAACATCATCTGAGCCAGTTTCAGGACCAACACACCCTGACCTATTGATGGACAATGTTCAACTACAAGTTGCTCCACTATGGCTTGCATTCATCACCTACAAGTTGCTCTTCTTGCACCTGCATTGGTTCTCAAAATCTAGAAAAAGAGAGGGAATCTCAAATCGTCCATTTCCAGAAGCTTCCAATATCTGTTGTAACCATTTACCTTAGATAAACCTTTTGAATCCTATCCTATCCTACCTTTAAGTTTCCATCCCTCATCCTTAGATATCATCCTCCCATCAAGAGTGGATCTCAATCCCAATATTGGTAAAAGGATAAGAACTCCCAATTTACCTCACTCCTATACATATTTACAACCTTCCATACACAAGGGGTTGGCTTTTGGAGAGTGATTCTACCTTTATGGTGTGGTTGCGGGAGTTACCCTTTCATGAATTTAGGGTGATTGGAGGTACACTTTGTGAGAAAGGAAAGACAAGTCAACAACTTGGAGGAGAACTTCTACAAGATAGACACATATTTATGGTTGTAACTCACTCCATTTATATCAATACAAAGAGTTTTTTTTCTTTCCTATATGTGATTTCATTATTTAATATATTTCAATACCATGTTGATCTATTGAATGAAGTAGATAAATGATGCTACATAGATCTCGTAGTTTCTTGGAATGTTTTATCTAGTTGTGTAGGTTCTAATTTTGTGAGTTGGAGCTAAGATTGGAGCATTCAAACCAAATAAGGAGAAAAACATACAAAAGAGTCCAAGTAGGTTTCTTCCCCTAATCTACTTACTTTAAAGAAAACATTGGGTCCTTTGTCATCATGCTGTTCTAGGATAGCCACCAAACCTATGGGAGATATTTATCTCTACAGTGATAAATCCTACATAACAAATTGGTGACTCCACTGAGAATTTGTGTATTCCCTTGGTGGTTTCTTTGTCCATTGTGTTTGATTTACCTCTATCATAGACTTTGTTTCTTTAATAAGCCAAGAACAGACTTAGGAAGTGATTTCATTGAGTATTGTTTGAAATTTTTGCGTCGAATTCCTCTTTCCCAGGACCAATGAACCCTATAGTCTACTGATAGATAATTTCACCTCACCTGGGCCCTATCTATGCTTGTGTTGCATAGCACTGGTGCCCCTTCTTCACCTGCATTGATCCCAGTTTTTGTAAAAAAATTCCTTGTTTTCTCAGTTTTGATTTGATGAGCCTACTTCCAGATGACCTCCCTAAATCTTGAGTGCATTATGGTCTCATTGAAGCCTCCACTTCGTTTTCATTTGTGTTTTATTTCCTTTGTTAAGAATTGGTTTTTATCTTTATTTGTTCTTGTCATTAGGTCATTTGTAAACTTGTTTCGTTTGATCATTGATCACTTGAATGAATTTTTGTTCTAGTCCTCATTCTGAAAAGTGTATTTGAGTCAGTGATTAGACTTTACATCTTAGTTTTACTCATTTTTAAAAATTAAGTGTGGTGAAAATAAAAAATCTTGCATTTGAATTTAGGGGTTTTTAATATGTATTGACTTAGGAACAATTCCACAAAAAGGGAATTGCATTGAGCATATTGTTTGTTGCATTTTCCATGCTGCATATTGTTTGTCTCTTCCCTTCCTTAGCTCGATTTTCATTGAAGAGAAAGATTCCATTTCCTCATGCTAGATTGGTAGTTTAGGGAATTTAGGTGAATTCATGGTGAGCTGTAAAAATGAAACTTAATTGAAGATCAACTTAAAATTTACTAAATCAACCTAAGCAGAATTTGTAACATTAACATAAACATATAGAGGTCTAGGCTATAGACATATTTCAATATCATTCAACTTGGTACTTGTCGTTGTTTTCCACTGTTGCATTCCAGGGGTGAAATCATATTACATGTATGTGAGTGTATATGATCGTACTCCATATACCTTCAAGTATATTTGTGGCACTCCACGCACATAAAGTATATGGGAACATTCTTATTGAACAATTATGCATTATAAAACACTACTACAGACTGCTCTCCCACATATTGTCACGTATATATTTTGGAGTCCCCAACAGGTTGTTGTCCATCCATAGGTAATTGAGTCTACTGCCTTGTGAATCATGATATACTGTGTTGGGGAAGTTATATGAATTATATATCACCACTGTATTAAATTATTAACCAAGGACTCATAATCAATAGAGCAGATACACTATATGTGCTGTTAATAGATAAGTTCTTATGTTTGATGAGTATAGCCCAAATAGAAAGCATTCAAAACTAAGACAAATATTGATCTCACACCATTGGGATGAAAAACTCAAAAATGATATCTTGATAAGAATTTCATCTAAAAGGTTCTTGCTTAGGTAATAAATCTATCAATTTACGAGCTCATGAAATGAAAAGATGGATTCAACTATGTTTTCCTGTAGCAACTGATTTCAATTAACTTACTGCAATCAAGCATCAAACAAACAACCATTCCTAATCTAATTAATTATAAATGAAATCATAGATTTTTGTACAAGGAATGTTAAGTATGACAAGAGTCTTCTCAAAATAACACATGTAGCTGAATGGTGAGATATCAATTCTTAACTCTTCCCCTTCTTTCAAATTAGAATTCAACACCTAAACCTACAGCCTGATAATTACGTTTTCATTCATAAAATCAATGAGTTATCACTCAAAAGCTAACATATCCATATTTACATCTCACACTCTCAAATATATTGCTTGCATAAAATCAAAACTATCATTTGTTACAAAATTATATATTATAGAGAAATGGAACACATAAAATATTGCAAAAATATAAACACAGAAAAACACATAAAACAAGAGAGATACAGATATATGTGGTTCACCTAATTTAGGCTACATCCACGAAAAAACAACCAGTCCTTCCTTTTATATTATCCAACAAAATGAAGAGATACAACCTACAACATATCCGTTGTAATTCACTCTTTTCTCTCACAAAATATCCTCTCTCTTTCTCATTCAAAATACACATCTACATAGCCGCAATAAAATTCCCTCATATATAGCAAGGGGCTTCCTTCTAGGGAAAAAAACCATAAATTAAACATAACTTCTAGCGTCAAATTTCCGCCTAATGAACTGCACAGATTGAATACTAAATTACAACATTTTACAAGGAAAATTTACATCCATTTTTAGCTTCGGGGGCGTCGCCTCCATCGTTGCGCCCACCCCCCCCCCCCCCCTTAGACCCCCTAGTGGCATACATAAATGGGTGGCATGCCGCCCCATTACGGACTGGAGTCCAATGTGGTGATATCTTTGAATAAAGAAGATAATCAGGCTGTAATAAAAGGGAATTACAATAGGCTTGTTGTAGGTTGTACGCCTTTATTTTGATGGATAATATAAAAGGAATGACTAGTTGTTTCTCCATGGACATAGCCTGAATTGGGTGAACCACGTATATCAGTGTCTCTTATTTTATGTCTCTTTTTGTGTTAATATTTTTGCAATATTTTATGTGTTCCATTACTCTATAATATATAATTTTCTAACATAATTATATCAAACACATTGAAATTTAAAGATAATACTAAATCACTCTCACACATAAACCAAACTAAATTCAGAATAACTATAATAAAAGCTTGCCTTGATGACTTTGCTGGGCCCTTTTCGAGCTACGAAGGAAATATGGAAGAATTTATAGAACTAAAGAATCCACTAACACATTGAATTCATCAATTGTTTCTCATATTATTGGTTTTGAACTCTAACTGAAACTGTTTGTCTTACTATCTTACTGTTTGTCTCTCTATCTCTAACTAGCTATCTAACACCTATCATCTATGACCCTTCTCTTATAGAAGAATGGATGTTACATTCAATGTTAACAGATGTGATCAAATCATTACAAAAATATACAATTCACTTTTTTTTACATGTTTGGCTTCATCCTCATGACACATGGTACATGAGTGATGAAGCATATCTTCGATTTCCCATAAAAAGTAATGCGCTGACATCAGTTCCTTTGGTCTCATTGAAGGCACCTCACTTCAAAGCGTCGGAGCTGAAGAATTGGGCTTAGTACCAAATGAATGTGGGTGGTGTAGGATAGTTGCAAGTATCGGATGAACACAGTCGGATGAGTCATATTATTGTAGGATGAATGCAACTATCAGATGAATATAGGCATACAAGTATCAGATGAGCAGAGGTACCAGATGAACACAAGGGCACCGAAACCGAATGAACGTAGGTGCACAGGTACCAGATAAGCAAGAACATGGGTACCAGATGTGCTATGTTGGTACCAGATGAGAAATGTTGTTACTGGATGAGTACAAACAGGGTCTAAGAATCTATGTGAGACAATAAAAATAGTTAGAGAGTACAAAAAATCAACTATTTCATTCCTACTAGCAATAAATAAAAGAAATCATGCTTTAAATATAAATTACCTCATATATACACAAGGATGCTTAAAAGTCATGTTTTTGAAGAAGGTAGTAAAATGGTTAGTAGATTTCAAGGTAAAGTTGGTCAAAAATAGAGGAAAATAGGGGGTATGAAAGGCATCAAAAGGGAGAATCAACTTGCCCTGTGCCTAAGTCATTGCATGTCCTCATGCAAAAAGTATTGAACCATTACTCAAAATTTCAAAAATATAGTATTTTTTCCTGAACATCAGTTGTTTGGATCTAATATGTTCACACTTGAAGCTTCTTCTTTGAGTTCCCTTTTAATAACCCTGGTGTAATTTTAAGAGGGGAGGAACCTTCGTAAGCTTGGTGGATACCTCATCATACTCATCTTGCAACTTTTGGCTATTCTCCTTTAATTTCTCATTTTCTTTCTTAATGCACATTTCCAACAACTTATACAGTTTCACATGTTCCTTTGGTTTTTCATTTTACCTCTAAAGTTTCTTAATTGTCATCTGACCAATAGTTATAAAACTAGCAGGCTCAATTGTTACATGCTTAGTTGTTTCTTTACTAGCCTCAATTTATTTTTCCCTAGCCTTAACTTCTTTCCTCAATTCTATCAATGTTTCTGTGATTAATTCCTTTGTTTCACTAAGTGTTTCAACCTATGCATGTTCCTTTTTAGGTGAAGTAGTGACATCTATTAGATTGTCTAGAGAAGAAGTGGTATGAGTGGCCATTACCTGATGTGCCATGCTCCTAGTAGTTTGTTGTGTAGGTGTTGATGACTCACCAAATTTGTTGTCAGAAGTGAGGATATGGACTTGAAACAACCTCCTCTTCTTCCTTTTGGTCTGTGACATGGAATCTGATATTTGTCCCTTCTATGAATGTTTCTCCTTTCCTTCATTAGTTTGTGCCATGTCACCCTTCTCACTTGTATTAGGCTTTTTCATCTTTTTAATTCTTAGTTTAGGAGTGTCCTCTTGAGGCAACTCAACAAATACTTTTGAAATGGTATGCGAGAGTTCTCCTCCATAACTTTCATCTTGCTTCCATTTCTTCTTCTCTCCCTTCAAGGCATTACTTTTAGTTGTTGGACCAAGAGAAGGGATTTTACCTTTTAATGATCATCTTGTTGGTGTAGGAGCTTCTTCTTCCTCTATCACTTTACCCTTGTTTGACTGATTCAAGGCTTTTGGTGAAGTAGGGCTAGATATTATTCTTTTGTTCTTGACTTCTTATGTGTCTTATTACTACTCCCTGACCTACTGTTTAAATCATTATTACTATCCATTGGATTGTTCACTTCTATCGATTTAGAATTGCCTTTTAAAGGAAAATTGTGTCTGAGTAACTTTTTCCAACTACTACCCTGGTTCCTTAGCTCATAAGCAACTAAAAGTTTTATCAATACATGGTGATAAATGATGGTATCCACCTTTTTGGAAGCTAATTTAACCCCTCTTACCATGTTATTCAAACTCATCCAAACAAAATAAGGAAAGCTTATATGCAGTCCTCCTTCAAAATGTAAGAAAAGTCTCAAGTGGTAAAGGAAAGTGACTGCATAGCTTCCTTCACATGTTAGGAATATCCACAAACTTTTAATCATCAATCTATATTCCTCTTTGATCCAGTTCCTGGGAATACCCTTATACCAATCAGGGTTCAAATGTTCGGGTTCCAAAAACTTTCGACAAAGCGCCTTATTGATATTTACACCCTTGAAGTATTTCTCCCCTACAATTGATAATCCTACAACTTCCTCTATAACAAATTATGTTATTTCTAATTGTAGATCTCCTATATGAACATATTAGCCATCATAGCTTTGTGTGATGGTGTGAAAAACACCCTCATGGTATCCCTTAAACTTCTCTATGAATATAATCTAGCCAACTTACTCGAATTTCACTTTGCATAACTGAGATTTCTTTGTTTCTTGATAAAATTGGAACACTGTTTCATGTCCATTTACCCCCATGCTAGCTTTAAGAATGGATCTTAGACAATTTCTAGGGATAAAATGTAGAAAAGGGTTGAATACTAGAAGTTGGGTTATGGAAACAATGTGACAGAGATGGCATTGAATGGATGAGTGGAATGAAGGCCGAATGCTATGCAAGAGAGAAATGATGATCATCTCGATGGAAAAGCCATCCAAAAGAGAATTAAGAAATTGTGAGGTGATGGTAATGGTCAAGTGGTTTCCATAATTGCAAGCTGAGCATATACATGATGATGGCAATGAGTCATATGTAGAGCTTATTTAGACATTCATCTCAATTATTGATGAATTTTTTTATTCAAGTGTAGGTTGGATACGACAGAGAGATCGTGGTTGATTGGACTAGTACACTGATATGGGACAGTCAATGTCAAGGTTCCATTGATCACTCATCCCAATAATTTAGTGTATTATTATGGTTAGTGGTAAAATTATTGTTTAAACAACCCATAGAGGTACAATCTCTATCATGAGACATTCAACATATAATACATATGCTTGAATTATGATTGGGATTCACCCAATCACATTCATGATTACCCCATTCAATAATATCATAAAAAGGATTTGTTTCTTAGAGAGCAGGGGAATAAAGGTGAGTCCTTCCAGATTATTATAGGATATTAAAATCTTATGATAATAAAATTTTATGAGGGTAATTATATATTCGTTACATGATTAAAATATTGACCTCATATCTCTGTTACCGGATTAACACATGAAATATTTTTAGTACCCGATGAAAATTGTTTTGAAGTACCAGATGCACACAAGAAACTTATTTCTAGTACCAAATGAAAACTATTGTTTTGTACTAGATGCACACATGAAACTTCTTTCCAGTACCATGTGAATACATGAGACTTCCTTCTAGTACCAAATGAAATTTCAATAAGATGCCCTAATACATAGTCTTCAAATTGGAATCTTGTAGGCTTCTCATTGTCACTTAGCATGTTCGGAAGGCTGATCTAGAGTAGGTTCAAATGATTACTGATGCTCCTTTGTGAATTTGTTTTTTTGGAAGGATTACAATGGAAAAAATACAAACAACACACCAGTATAGGAACTTTGAAATTGTAGTGGAAGTGTAAGAAAATGAGGCAAAATAATTCAATGATTGAGCTCCAAGCTCTGTAACAAGAAGGTATTCAGTAGTTGGACAACCTCCTCTTTCTGAAACCAAATTGACCACTTCTCTTGTTGCCACTTCCATTTTATTAACAAATAAACCTAACTATTACTATTTTGCGGGTTTTTCTTGAGCCCATATCAGTTAATACTTTCCGGTATTTTAAATTTTTAGGAGTCTGAAAAAGTTAAAGAAAACTCCATTTCATTTACATGTGGATTTTTCTCAAGCCCGAGCTAGTTTGTGCTCGTTGGTGTTTTCAAGTTTAAGGAGTCTGAAAAACTTCAATAAAATTCCTTAGGTTCCTTTCCCATAGATAATATACTAGGGTTGGTTAAAGGAATAAACTTAAGCATGATAAATGTCCTTCTTTATTGTCTATTTACAAGGAAGGAAGCAAAGTTAGCAATACGAAAATCATTATCCA
This sequence comes from Pinus taeda, assembly GCA_000404065.3. Lineage (NCBI taxonomy): Eukaryota > Viridiplantae > Streptophyta > Pinopsida > Pinales > Pinaceae > Pinus > Pinus taeda. The sequence goes on along the minus strand of APFE030056577.1, from coordinate 66,269 downwards.
ACAACACACCTATATACATTTATGTACAAAGTCAAATCAAATTATATAGAAAAACTTATAGTGGTGGATCAACAAGAGGAAAAATCCCCTTCCTAACCAACTACACTTCAGGATTTTGAAGAACATGTTTCATGAAATCCTCTTTAGGCAATGGCTTATGATAAACTTTCAATCTATGTTCATTCACAACAAAGGAAGTTTGATTCGCATAGATAGTTTTTACCTTGACTGAGCCACTTTCATAGATTGTGTCTACCTCATAAGGTCCAAGTCACCATGTTGTCAATTTTCCTTTGAAATCCTTAAATATGTTGTCATAAAATAGAGCCCAGTCACCTGGTTGAAAATGCTTCTTTTTAATAAACTTATTGTGCCATTTGATTTTCTAATCCTGAATAAGCATAATCCTTTGAAGAGCATGTTGTATAATCTCATCTAGTGCATTAAATTCCATTAACCTTTCTTTATTTTCCTCATCTAAATCCATTCACAATTGCATGATAGTTTTAAAGGTTTTAACTTGGAATTTTATGGGAAGTAAAACATATTTTCTATAAACCAACTCATATGGAGAATGTCTTGTTTCTTTTCTCCAAGTTGTCCAATAGGCGCAAAAATATTTTGGTAACCTATCAACCCAGTCTTTATGATGTAGTTGTATTGTATTGGTGACAATGGCCTCGATTAATTTATTGGTAGACTCTAACTACCCATCTTCCTAGGGATGGTAAGGTGTAGATTTCTCATGTCTGATTTTATACTGCTTTGTAATAGCTTTGTCTTTTTTGGAAGTGAATTGAGTTCCTTGATCAGTTACTATTTTCCTTGGTACACCAAAATGAGTAAGTATCTCTGATGAGCCCCAAAAATGGATAATTATATGGGCTCATTTAGCCTCCTAATTCGACTTAATCCACCATTCTCATTAGTTTATTGCATGTTTTTTAGTATATTTATCCTAATAGAGTGAATTGGGTTAGTCATTATGCCAAAAAGTCTAATGTGTGCTTTGTGTAGCCTTTTTGGTCAATTTGGAGACAAAATTGAAGGTTTTAATGAGCACTTGGCAACCAAATTCGTGGGAGAAAAAGGGAGAGGATTTGCAGGAAGGTGTCCCCTTCATTTATGGGTGCTTACCTCAAATTCTCCTCCATCACCTCGGAGTTCAAAGGCCACCAAATCAATTATCACAAGGGCAGCTAAGCAAGTCAAGTAGGACTGTTGTTAACTACAAGTTTTGGGCAGCCGAGTCCCTAAAGTTTAGGAGGACTGTTGGGGTCCTCAATTTGTATAAATAAGAGGGCTTAGGGCCTCATTTCAGTTATTCATTTTTTGTATTCATTTTGTAAGTCATCCTGTAGTTCGATTTTTAGGCAGTAGATTAGCTTTGCTTGCACATTTTGATGTTCTCCTTGTGGACAATTTTTGGAATGTAACATTTCTTTTGATCAATAAAGATGAATCCAGCCTTGCACCAGCTCTAAATATCTCTTGGGCAGCTGTAGCTCTTGGGGTTGGGCCCATCTCAAGTGCCCAATACCTCCTTTGTTTACTTTCATGTGTCTTTGTTGCATTTTTAGAATAAAATCTGTTATTTAGATTTAAATCTTGTTTTCTTATTTAGGTTGTTTTTTATGAGTAAAATAGCTTTTCATGCTCAGATTTAGTTGATAGGTTGTTAACAGAAAAAGCTTCAAGAAAATGGCAATCAAACATCTGTGGTTTCACCTCTCCTTCAGTGGGATCAGGAGCTGTGACTTGGATGACTTTGCTGCCCACAAAAACACTGATTTTGCTTTGCCATGCAATCACTAGTGTTTGATTTTCATGTGTAGAAGTTGGTTACAAGTTTATACTTTCGTTTCCTTAGTTGCATGAGATAAAATACATGGTTTCATTGCAGGTCACACTTCTGTTCATTCTCTTTACTGGCAGTTAGCATATTAGGTCAACGTAACTAGGTCTTTGAATTTACAAGTCTTTGTTGGTTCAGATTGGAAAAACGACTTGCAGAGCACCTGTACCACTTCTTCATCTACGTATTCTCTATCAGCACCATCCACTCCACCCTCTACTTAGAATCCTTGCCTCACGTTTTCCATTTGCTCCCAAAACCCTAATTTTTGTGCAACATTGCTTCAGTCTTCCTTGAACAAATCCCACCATCCTTGCCACTCCTCAGTTCCATTCCCTAAATCCTGGACCTATTCACACCCCTATTTCACCTCCATACCCATTCCTCGATATTTTTCCCTCCATCCATGCTCCAAAATCCCATTTCTGAACATCCTATAGAAAAATTACAGAACATCCTATAGAAATTCCTGAACATCCTGTAGAACCCCTGCAGACTTCCTGTAGAAGCTCACGAATGAGGTTTCTTGATAGACAAACTCTGTGAAACTCTCTGGAAGGCTGTTGGGGACCCATTAGGACCTCTTCTAACCTTCCCAACCTCCTGCAAGCATTTCCTTCCGCTGATCCACCTTTGCACAGTCAAAAACAGTAAAAGCACATGCATAATAATCCTACAAAGTCATTCAAAAATACAAAAAGATGTTTTCTTCAGATTTCATTATAAAAGTAGCTTAAAAACATGCATTTTACCTTCTAAATTCAATGGCATCTCATTCAGTAGCTTGCATCTTCCTTCTTGCATCAGTAGGACTAGCTGGTAGAATTAGGGTTTGCTAGGGTTTGCGTTTCTTTTTGGCTTTCAGTTTCCCTTTCCGCAAGTAGATTAGCTTCCTTTGAGTTAGCTTTCATCCATTAGTTAAAAAGCTTCTTGTGAGAGCTCATAGAAGTTGGCTTAAGCTCCTAGTGTACTTGTGCCAACTAACTAAGTGACACCTGCGGCAAGAGCTAGTACTTGTGCATACAACACCGTCGCTTCCAAGTTTGTTACGAACCGCCAGGTTGATAAAATTAAAGAAGGGAGTTTCATGAGTTGCAGCCTTATTGCTGCAATACTGGGGCCCACCACTGAGCTTAGCCCCGGCTAGTTTAAGCCATCAACTCTCCTAGGAACATTCCCAGGAGACCCTCAAGTAAGACAAGAGCTTTTCCCAAATACAAGAGCACCATTGTGCATGATGACTTCATCAATTATCACCCAAAAGCAAGAACCAATTTTGGATGATAACAATGATGTTGTTACCAATCCAAATCTCTTTCTTAGCTCTATCACCAATACACCCTTCTTATATCCACCACCAAGTTTTGTCTCATGCCAAGTCATCACAACAATCACATTGCCTGACATAGCCCTCACAATACCTCTGGTATTTGGCCCCTAGGGCCATGCCAGCTAGCACAGGTGACATTGCAACAGGGGTAGTCCCTATTCCTCTTTAGGACAATATGACACCCCATATATCACATACCTAGGTAGCGCTTATATCACAAGAAGTGTTGGTATAGGTTTTAACCCCGTACAGAAATTACCTGCATACAAATTCTAAAACACAGAAAATAAACAATGTGAGAGAATAACACATAAAACACATATACATAGAGATTTTCCCCTGGATCCCAAAACCAGTACTACTAGCTTGATTTTTCATTATATTCCTTTCAATGTTACAATACATATATATACATGCCAAAGCATCCAATACCATGGACCGAAAACCATCGCGTCCAAAACCCTGAACTGAAAACCATAGGTAGGTTCCCCGAACCTAATATAGGGTCCAAAACAATTTTCTCGAGGCGCTACCCCAGACCCCATAGAGGGGGGATACCTGCTCCCCTCAAACCCCCCAGACAGGGGGGGCTGTCGCCCCCCCTTGTCACCCCCCCGTTGTGCAATCGATGCAATGAAAGGGGGGCTTTTCCCCCCTCTAACCCCCCGGTTCACTATGTAGGTTAGTCATGGAAAGAATATAACACAACCCAACATTCCCCCACTTGTTGTTTTCTTTCCACAGGGGGCCACATGAGAGTTTAGTCATTTATCCAGCCCTGAAAGGCCCATTGTTTCTGTACAACAGGAGAACTTCTCATAGGTCACATATTTTGTCAATGCATTTGCAGTATTCTTCAAAGTGTCCACCTTTACTAGCAACACCTTTTTGTCTTCTATCATATCCCTCACAAAGTGATACTGAAAATCAATGTGCTTTGTCTTTGAATGGTAAGTAGGGTTATTTGCCAATAAAATTGCACTTTGGCTGTCACAGTATATCCTTATAGCTCCCTATATTAACCCCATACTTGAGCACAATCTCTGCAACCAAACTGCTTCCTTGCTTGCATGAGTGGCTGCCATGTATTCTGCCTCTGTAGTTGATAGTGCCACTACAAATTGTTTCTTACTCATCCAACTGGCTGCACCTCCAAATAGGTTAAACA
>APFE030056577.1:22040-46374 GCA_000404065.3 Pinus taeda | reverse complement strand
GGGTGGGGGGGGTTTATTTTTTTACTTATGGTACCCTGGGTGGCAGGATGATCTGGTAGGAGAGAGTTTGGGTGAGGCTTCGGACCTTCGTTGCACAGGATCCTGCAGTGAGTCAACTTCTAGTTTAGTGGTGACCTCTGAAATCTCTTTAGAACCCCATGATTAGGTTACAGGACTGGTTCCTATTATTTTTAATGTCATTCTCAAACCCAATTTGTTAGATGAATTTCATCGGACTGACTAACCCATTGATATCGGTTCATACCAATATCTATTTTGTCACAGGTTTGATGTGTCGGGTGAAGGGGATTCCCTATCCACTGCCAATAGGGCATATCGATATTTGACACTAGGTTGAGCCAGAGGGGGAGGGTCACTGTGGTCTAGACTCCCATAGCAAAAGCTCCTTAGGGTCTCATGACGCACTTCTATGAGTTGCGATAATGTCCCCTGATGTAGTAATCAGGCCCAATGAAACAATTTCCCCACCTGTAGTTGTTGTAACACTTCTATGTGGGGTCCTGAACACCGAAGAGGAGACGCCGACCCAACCAGTCTAACAATCATAACTAGCACTTCTCGTTCGGTTAAGTACAAAACCCTACAGTATTAATGCAACCCTCATCATAGGGGTCTAGACCACAGTGACCCTCCCCCTCTGGCTCAACCCAGTGTCAAATATCGATATGCCCTATTGGCAGTGGATAGGGAATCCCCTTCACCCGACGCATCAAACCTGTGACAAAATAGATATTGGTATGAACCGATATCAATGGGTTAGCCAGTCAGATGACATTCATCTGACAAACTGGGTTTGAGAATGACATTAAAAATAATAGGAACCAGTCCTGTAACCTAATCATGGGGTTCTAAAGAGATTTCAGAGGTCACCACTAAACTAGAAGTTGACTCACTGCAGGATCCTATGCAACGAAGGTCCGAAGCCTCACCCAAACTCTCTCCTACCAGATCATCCTGCCACCCAGGATACCATAAGTAAAAAAAGAAACCCCCCCCCACCCACCCGCCAAATTCTCAAAAAACAAAAAGGGTTGTATAAGGGACCCCTGTATGACCTACCTTACCTAGAAACTACCAAATTCACAAAGTCTAGGGCACAAGCACTTACCTAGAACTTTCTACTTGAATCCCATGTACTTAGGTTGACCGTAATGACAAAGAAAGCTCCAAGGATTCTCTCTGACCTCCACAACTTAGCAATGCGAATGAGTAATATTTGGGCCCGTTCACCCTATCTATCACCCTTTCCCCCATCTCTTGGGGTCCATTACAGAAGTCTGGGACATCCATTAAAAAACTAGAAGAGACACGAAGATCAATACCACACCATCTTCATCATGGAACCCTCTATTCTGGTAAATGAAGAAAATCATTTTTTGGCCTACCGCACACTTAGAAGCTCATGTCAGGTACTTCTCCAACTCTCTAAATCTATAGCATCCACTATATATGTATGTATTGAAGAATTATTTGACTTGTGGTATTGGTTGTGTCGATTGCAGGAACATCACACATGATCCACTTCAACCAATGACCCATCAAGAAAATAACAAAGTAGGTATCATTCTCCAGTCAACATGATAGGCTTCCTCAAAGCTTTTCATATCCTAACATCATTTCTCCAAAATGCACCATAAGGTCCATCATCTCCACCATGTTGATCACCATCTCACCCTTGCATATGATAAACATTCACGTTGGTCGATATGACCCCCCTTCATGGCTCCCTTCATCTTTGTAGACCTCTCTTCACTAAAAGGATCCATGACCCCATCACTCCGTCCTAAGAACCATCTCACGTACATATCTTGAAGTTTAGCCTCATTATGCTACACTCATTTTTCATACATCCCATTTCTAGGGCCATCACAGTTACTAAACAGATGCACCCTCGCATCCTACATTTGGCCTATCATTCATTCCTATTTCCTAGCCCATTTGTGTCACATCACCTGCCTCACCGAACCAACATGAATACTAACCAATGGGTCCCCCACCCTCAGATGATACACCACACCTCCATGCAGGTTACTGTCATCACGGGGCACCCGTCTCTATGGTTTTACATCCAAATCACCCTCATTCTTTTGGCAAGAGTACAAATATTTTTTCAAAAAAAAAACTCTCATCCACACTTTGTGTTTACAATTCATGACTTGGGCTGGACATCAGTCTCTAGTCACCTTTGGTTGCAGCTTACATCTCACTAGAAACACACCTTACATTTTTGCACACCTGTCAAAACCTTCTCACACCCATCCTGGAAATCCGATTGACTCCAGGACCATCACCATCAATAAACATGTTTTGGCTGCCACCATTGGTACATCAAGCTCCAAAGCCAGGATATCTATCCATATTCTCCTATATCAACAACCCTTTCTATCATACCTATCTGACCCAAGATATTAACTCTTGTTCATATCTCACATTGATTTCATGACTCACCATATCGGGCGGTTAAAACCCCTTTTCCTGTCGACTTCAACAAATGTATTCCAGGAAAGAGGCAGTACCTTGGATACTTCCCCCCATCAAAGGGGATATACTTGTTTGGCATAATGGGAATGATTATCGCCCACTGATATCATTGGTCCCCTTGACATGACCAAGAGGAAGGGCAAGTCCAATATTGAAACTATCCCTGAGAAAGTGGATTCATTCAATTCAGTTCAGTTCCTTGCCCTTAGAAGCCAAGCCCTCCGGACCTTGGTTGGTTGAGTCTCTGTAGGAGTAGGAATCCTCGAAGGCTATAGTGATGGATACTTGGTATGATTCCCTCCTCCCGATAGGGAGTACTCAAAGTTCAGCTTTAGAATCATGTCAAGGTGGCTCCATACTTAGTTATTATTGCAGTTCATCCATTTAGTCGGAGACCCCCGTATCACTAAGCACCTCATTCAATAGTGCTTACATTATGATACGAGGGAGGTACCCGCAGCCGAAGACCTACGCATACCACAACACCCAAGTTAGTTGATTCACCTTGGCTATGCATAAGGGAACTATATTACGCCTATTGGACTAGAAAACAACCTTGAGGTTTTCAGTAATTATCATCGTCATATATCAACACATCAACAACCACAATGTTGACTAGACCACAATTGGTCTTTTTCCAAATTTTAATCAAGTCTGATTAGCCATCATAATGAGAATGGGACATGCCTACCTCGTATAGACACATTTTCTATTGTAGATTTTAACTAGAGCATGGTTACCATTGATACTTAGTCAAGGGTTTTTTTCTCTACTCATCTCTGCAACAAGCTATGCTCTCTCACAAAAATTCGATCAGAATCTCCATTAGAAAAGAAAACATGATGTATTTCAGCTATATGGTTTATCCTAACCTCATACATTAGGGGGTAACTATTAACACCGAAAGATTATAACACCTATTAGTACAAACGAGAAGACACTAAAAGTGTCTAGCAAAATGCATAGGTGGACATTTTCCAGCCGAATCCAATATGAAGTTAAAAAAATCAAAGTTCTCCTAAGGTCCAAAGTTTATAAAGGAAAAAAAATTAAGGTCGCACATTTATTTCTTCGATAAATGCGCCTACACAGAATAACCTCCACAAGCTACGTGATTGCAGAAAATGATGACTCAATGATCCGGGACCACTTTACACACTTTGGGTTGATTCTCTAACTTGAGCTCAGTCTAGTACAATTGAATTCGAATCGCCTTGGAGACATGCAGCCCTCAATGGAATCATCTTGTCCTACTCATGTGTCTTTATCATACATGTAAAAGAGAGGGAATATGGATTCAAAAACTTTCTATATAAAGAGGCCATATGAGAACCAAAATATGACACATTGTTATGCTAGCCAGATTGTTGTTTGAGCAAACCACCATTGCATTGTTAAAGCCAAAGAAGTGAAGAGCACTAGTATGTTGGTCATATTGCTTCTAAGAAGCCCATCATCTTAGTGAGAGAAGAGGAATCCACCATTGGAGAGTCTTCCCACTTCTCTGAGAGAGAGGAGACACTTTCAAAGGGATTGAGGAAAGAAACCCCCCAGCTGAGGATTTTTTAGCTCCATAGCTCAAAGAATTCTCTTCAGGTGTCTAAGATTCATCTATTGTATTCAACCTCTACCACTAGGAATCAATTAAGGGAGACTTTTCCATATATTTTTGATTTGTTGCTCCATTTGAGCATTATTTTTGTTTGTGTACCTCTTTGTTTAGTTTATGTTTATGTATGCATTGTTTCCACTATTTACAATGTTGTGTTTATTTAAGTTTTTCCACTAAAAACACCAATTTTGATTTTGATCCTTTGCAGGGAACAATCCACTGCTAAGGGGGTGTCTTTAGGTACACTTGTGCTCCAAAAACACTACAATAGGTATAATAAAAAAGAAATAATGACTTTGGGGCTCTACCTCATACTATGAGGTAGGGTTGTAGAATATTTACTGATGCTACTCATAGCAATGAGACATGCCCCATATTACATACATTTGGAATCTTAGGATTCAAAACTAACATCCTATGTAAGAAGCCATTCTTTCCCCTTGTACACCAACAAGAACACACGAGCTTCCTCCCAGACAGCCACAGTCACCCATAACTGAGAGTCTGCCACCACCCAATGCTGACGACACACAACACCATATGCAATTCATTTCCTCATCCGTAGGAACCATGATCCGAACTGTCCACTCATCATTTTTTGGTGTCAAGACCGCAAAATTCACCACAATAGTGGTACCAACATTAACAATGCAAAACCACCAAATATGCACTTTATCAACCTCTTTGGGTTCTACAACCTCAAGCGATGAATCATATTGTTTCTTATCCACCAACACAACCAAGACCACATCTCAGTTTCAAGACCTATCACACCCCAAGTCAACTCTGGCTAATATTTTTCATTGAAGCGAAGATATTTTCAAAGCCATGAAAGAACTTGAATATCCTTGGGATGCTATGCACCATCAGACATTTTTTCTACCTAAAAAAATATTTGTTCCAAGTAGTTCACAGACCCACAACATTTGCGCCATTGAATCAAAAGACTTTCTCCCACCAGGAAAAGTAGATTGGTTCACAAATCCCATCCCAACACCTTATGCATTCCAGGAAGGGAACATGTCTAATATTTCACCTACCATAAAGATGAATATTTCAAACAAACGCTAAAAAACCGAAGAGTCTCCCTCTGGGCAGCATGCGCCCCTGAAGAAAAAATCGCATATACATCCCTATTCCAAGAATATAGAGATATTTTTGCGTGGGACTACTCTGATATGCTAGGCCTTAGTCCCACCATAGTGGAACATCACATTGACACATGACAGGATGCTCATCCCATATGACAAAAACATTGTCAATTGCATCCATCAAAGGAAATAGTAATTAAACAAGAAATTGATAAACTTCACAAAGCTGTATTTATCTACCAGATCGGCTACACATCTTAGGTTTCCAACCCTATACCCTTCATGAAAAAATAGGGCACCATTCATGTTTGTACTTATTTTATGGATCTAAACAAATCATTCCCTAAATATTATTACCCAACACCATTCATCGATCAAGTCATCGATGCTTGTGCCAATCATGAGGCCTTATTGTTCATGGATGGGTTCTCTGGGTACAACCAAATTTAGATTCGTCACACGGATCAGTACAAAATGACATTCACCACCCCTTGGGGGACATTTTCATACCAAGTCATGCCTTTTAGTCTTAAAAATGTTGGTGCCACCTTCCAGTAGGCCATGAACTACATCTTCCATGACCTAGCTCATCTCATCCTTGCATATCTAGATGATCTCACAGTGTGTTCCAAAAGACACACCAACCATTTAGAGGACCTTCGCCTTGTGTTTCAGAGAATTCGTCAATAGAACCTATGCTTGAACCCCCTCAAGTGTGTATTTTGCGTCAACATTGGAAGAATTTTGTGTTTCATCATTTCCCAACAAGGGATTAAAGTGGACCCCCTTAAGGTCCAAGCCATTAAAGAGGTACCTCCACCCAAAAACTTAAATCAGTTACAAATATTGCATGGTAATGCCAACTTCTTACGCCACTTACATGCAAGGTTTCGTGCGCCTCCTTCGTCAAGACATCCCCTTCCAATGGGATGATCAAGCCCAAAAATCATTTGATGCTTTGAAAGATACATTATCTCAAGTGCCTTTGATTAGCCCTAGGGAAACTTTTAGGGGATAATATTTGCAAGTGGGCTAATTTTCCATGTTTTTTTCCATAAAAAAGATTCGTTAATTTCCATTTTTTCAAAAAAGTATTCACCCAAATTTTATAGTATAAAATTGTTTTACCTTAAAAATCACCAAAATTTTATATAGATTGTATATAATTATTACAAATTTGAATACTTTTACAAAAACATTGTCAAACATTTTACAAATTTCATATTATGTACTAGTGAGATTCGCCAAGGTTTTTAAACTTTAAAATAAATTTCCATCCTTAAAATTTTCCCTGATAAGCCCCCCTAATCACAGCAAAGACTATACCCTATACCTGTCTACATTAGAGGTAGCCATTGCTGTAGTATTAGTCCAAGATGGACTAGACAATAAGGAGCATGTAATTTATTACGTTAGCAAGAACTTATCTAGGCCTACATTGAAGTATGAACCTAAAGAAAAAATGGCCTTAGCCCTTGTACATTCTATACAAAATATTCGACACTATATCATCCTTCGAACTGCAAATATGATAGAAGGCATCAAACCCATGAGGTACCTTCTCACTTGCCATATAATGAACCAAAAATATGATAGGTGGATGGTTATACTACAAGAGTTTGACCTATAATTTAACACCCCAAGAGAAAAAAGGCATTCATTCTTGCTAAATTCATCATGGACCACCCAATAGAGAACTGGGGCTCTCCCGTTAATGATTCCCTCCCCAACGAACATCTATTTCTGGTGTCCACAAATGACCTTTGGTACGGAGATATCCTCCTCTTTTTACGAACTGAAAAGTTTAAACCTCGACTTAAGCATGACAATCAAAGACGCATACTCCAGTAGGCCCTTGGATACCTCCTATTAAGGGATGTCCTCTATCAATGAGGCATCAACACCATCCTACGTCAATGCCTCAATGAACATCAATCTAAGAAAGCCTTAAATTATTGTAGTGGCCATCTATCAGGGATGGCTACTGCCCAAAAAATCCTATGAACTGGTTATGTTTGGCCCACCCTCTTCCATGATTGCATACAAGCAATCAAATAATGTGAGTGATGACAACGATATGCTCAAAAGGAATGAGCACCACCTGATTCGTTACATCCAGTCATAGTGGCGGACCCCTTCTTAAAATGGGGCATTGACTTCATGACTTGTAACCCCCCATCATCGAACAACCACAAATACATTGTGGTCGTTGTGGACTATTTTACTAAATGGGCAAAAGCAATTGCCACATATAATAACACCACCAAAACCGCTCCATGATTTTTCTTCAACCATCTCATAATGTGGTTTGGTGTTCCCAAGGAATTGGTGTCAGATCATGGTAAACATTTCAAAATGAAATCTTTCAAGAAGGACCAACATCTTGGTTTCTCTCACGAGTTTGCATCACAATACTACCCCCAATCCAATGGGCAAGTAGAATTCATCAAAGAAGTCCTCAAAATCATGTTACAATGTATGGTGACCACTCAAAAAACTAATTGGCACCACATGGTGTTCTCTTCCTTGTGGGAATACCACACAACGTTCAAACAACCCACAAGGTTTACACCCTTCCAACTTGTATATAGTATAGAAGTAGTACCTCCCATCCAATGTGAGATCATTACTTTGCACTCGGTCATTGATCTAATAGATGATACCAAACCATTGGAACAAAGGTTGGTAAAACTATACCTCATCGATGAATGCCGACAAGAATCCCTTCAAATAATGAAGGCGAAAAAAAGAGGGTCAAGGCCTCATTTGGTGGCCACATCACTCCTCGGGCATTCACTGAGTGGGAGTTAGTCCTTCACTACAATGTCATCGAGGAAGCAGTAGGATCTGGAAAGTTCAAAACCCTTTGGAAGGGCCCATACATCATCAAAGCATTACCTCGTCAAGGGGGCATACATACTATGAGAGCTCGAAGGGATTTTCCTAAAAAATCCCATCAATGGTCTCTACCTGAAAAAATTTCACCCATAAAATTCTACAATAGACATGTATGTACCATGACTTATTTTTTATGATGATCTCCTTATCATATATTCACTCTAAAAAACATTATCTCATCATGTTTCAATAGATGGATCTTCCACCAACTTATCACCACGAATTCACTGATGGTGCATCTTGATGGTCGCAAAATCTCACTGCTGCACCCTGGGCCATATACTCTCTTAACCGGAGATCTTATCTCTTTAATGGACTTTGTATCTGGTCAACCACCAAAAATCAAGAAAAATACAACATCGTCATAGATCTCTTGGTCGATGCCCACCACCTAGATATCCATCACCTGAATGTATTCCTTGATTCCCAACTAGTAGTATCATAGTTAAACAAGACATTTCAAATCTGAGATCCATGTCTTTTTGGGAAGTATTTATATGCACAAAGGTTAGCTAAATATTTTGATTAAATCACATTTACACATATACCAAGAAAACAAAATCATATAGTTGATTACATCGCTAATCAAATCTTAGACTGGAATGCATCACATATATATAACCATCAAGATACATAAAACATCAACATTAGATACATCTTAAAACAAAAAAATGCAGAAATACACCAAAAGTATAGATGCATATAACACATCATGATATCCTTCATAACTGATCTTGTATATACATAAAAAAATATATCAGTACAAAACATCACTAGCTAGGAAGATTAAATTAACAAAATTATAGGGGAGCATCCTCATAGATGGGTGCTTGACCTAGTACATACATCATCTCATCAAAAAAGAAAAAAAACATCAAGTTTGTCTAGGGCTCATGCTCCAATGAGATCATCTGGTCTGGTTTTGGCTCCAGGTGCACTCGCTCCAAAAACAATTAGTGCACTCACTCCAATGAAATCGTCGTCTCAACCATGATATCAGCCAAACCATCCCATCCATCAACATACAACACTCTAGTTAGGGACTCAATCCACTCCCAGGTATCATGGCAACCCCATAACTCCACCTCAGCAACTTCTAATCTCACCTCTACATCCGCAACACGCATGAGTGATCCAGCTTCATCCTGATCTACCGCTACCCCTCCGGAAGGCCCACCATTCTTAAACTGGTGCCACTATGACGGGCGCTTTGCACTGCCCCGAGGAACAATTGGTGGCCTCGCAACCCTCGGTCTTTGTGGAATAGGGGCGACCCCTACAACACCCAAGTGCCTTAGATCATGGCCTACCAAATAGGCCATTAGACACCCACGTGATCCTACATCTACAAGTAAATAAAGCATAGTGTCAACATCATTGTAAATAAAAAAACCATAAAAAATACATGAAAGCTCACATATGTATACAAATGGAGAAAAAAAAATATACCTGTTGGTCCCCATGCAACACCTTGAGGAATCCCCATATCCGGATCTCCTCGAATGTCTACCCCATGATATGGAAACTCCATAATCAGCTGAGGATTGGAGTCAAACCAATCCTCTACCATGGCCCTCCAATAGCGCCCCACTACTCCACCATCATCTCTCGGTGTTTCCCCTCCCCATCGATGCATGCGCAAGTTCGCAGTAGGCCCTGCTGGTACTACAAGAATCAGGTGAAGCATAACCACCCTCTCATAAAGTAAGATGCAGAGCGCACTCCCATAGCAGAAGCTCCTCAACGTCTCATGACACACTTCTTTGTTGTGACAACGTCCCCTGATGCAGTAATCGGGCCCAATCAAAAAATTTCCCCACCTGTAGTTGCTGTAACACTGCTATGTGGGGTCCCGAACACCAACGAGGAGACGCTAACCCAACTAGTCTAACAATCATAACTAGCACTTCTCACTCGGTTAAGTACAAAAACCTGCAATATTCATGCAACCCTCATCATAGGGGTCTGGACCACAGTGACTCTCCCCCTCTGGCTCAGCCTAGTGTCGAATATCGACATGCCCTATTGGTAGTGGATAAGGAATCCCCTCCACCCAACGCATCAAACCTGTGACAAAATAGATATTGGTATGAACCGATATCAATGGGTCGATTAGTCAGATGACCATCATCTGACGAACTAGGTCCAAGAATGACATTAAAAATAATAGGAACCAGTGTTGCAACCTAATCATGGGGTTCTAAAGAGATTTCAGAGGTCACCACTAAACTAGAAGTTGACTCACTACAGGATCCTGCACCACGAAGGTCTGAAGCCTCACCCAATCTCTCTCCTACCAGATCATCCTGCCACCCAGGATACCATAAGTAAAAAAATAAAACCCCCACCCCCCACCCCCCAAAATTATCAAAAAACAAAAAGGGTCATATAAGGGACCCCTGTATGACCTAGCTTACCTAGAAACTACCACATTCACAAAGTCTATGGCACAAGAACTTACCTAGATCTCTCCACATGAATCCCATGTATTTAGGCTGACCGAAATGACAAAGAAAGCTCCAAGGATTCTCTCTGGCCTCCACAACTTAGCAATGCAAATGAGTGATATTTGGGCCTGTTCACCCTATCTATCACCCTTTTCCCCATCCCTTGGGGTCCATTACAGAAGCCTGGGACATCTATTGGAAAATCCAGAAGAGACGCAAAGATCAATACCACACCATCTTCATCATGGAACCCTCTATTCTGGTAAATGAAAAAAATCATTTTTTGGCCTGTCGCGCACTCAGAAGCTCATGTCAGGTACTTCTCCAACTCTCTAAATCTATAGCATTCACTATATATGTATGTATTGAAGAATTCTTTGACTTGTGGTATTGGTTGTGTCCACTGCAGGAAAATCACGCATGATCCACTTCAACCAATGACCCATCAAGAAAATAACAAAGTAGGTATCATTCTCCAGTCAACATGATAGGCTTCCTCAAAGCTTTTCATATCCTAACATCATTTCTCCAAAATGCACCATAAGGTCCATCATCTCCACAATGTTGATCACCATCTCACCCTTGCATATGATAAACATTCACGCTGGTCGATATAACCCCCCTTCATGGCTCCCTTCATCTTTGTAGACCCCTCTTCACTAAAAGGATCCATGACCCCATCACTTCGTCCTGAGAACCATCTCACCTACATATCTTGAAGTTTAGCCTCATTATGCTACACTCATTTTTCATACATCCCATTTCTAGGGCCATCACAGTTACTAAAAATATGCACCCTCGCATCCTACATTTGGCCTATCATTCATCCATATTGCATAGCCCATTTGTGTCACATCACCCGCCTCACCAACCCAACAAGAATGCTAACCAATGGGCCCCCCACCCTCAGATGATACACCACACCTCCATGTAGGTTACTATCATCATGGGGCACCCATCTCTATGGTTTTACATCCAAATCACCCTCATTCTTTTGGCAAGAGTACAAATATTTTTTCAAAAAAAAAACTCTCATCCACACTTTGTATTTACAATTCATGACTTGGGCTAGACATCAGTCTCTAGTCACCTTTGGTTGCAGCTTACATCTCACCAGAAAGACACCTTACATTTTTGCACACTTGTCAAAACCTTCTCACACCCATCCTAGAAATCCCATTGACTCCAGGACCGTCACCATCAATAAACATGTTTTGACTGCTGCCATTGGCACATCAAGCTCCAAACCCAGGATATCTATCCATATTCTCCTATATCAACAACCCTTTATATCACACCTATCTGACCCAAGATATTTACTCTTGTTCATATCTCACATTGATTTCATGAATCACCATATCGGGCAGTTAAAACCCCTTTTCCTGTCGACTTCAACAAATGTATTCCAGGAAAGAGGCAGTACCTTGGATACTCCCCCCATAAAAGGGGATATCCCTGGGTGGCAGAATGGGAATGATTATCGCCCACTGATATCATTGGTCCCCTTGAAATTCAACACCAACTCAAGCATTCATGTCAAGGTGGTTCCGTACTTAGTTACTGTTGCAGTTCATCCATTTAGTCGAAGACCCCCGTATCACTAAGCACCTCATTCAATAGTGCTTACATTATGATACAGGGGAGGTACTCGCAGCCGAAGACCTATGCATACCACAACATCCAAGTTAGTTGATTCACCTTGGCTATGCATAAGGGAACTATATTACACCTATTGGACCAGAAAACACCCTTGAGGTTTTCAGTAATTATCATCATCATATATCAACACAGCAACAACCACAATGTTGACTAGACCACAATTTGTATTTTTCCAAATTTTAATCAAGTCTGATTAGCCATCATAATGAGAATGGGACATGCCCACCTCGTATAGACACATTTTCTATTGTAGATTTTAACCAGAGCGTGGTTACCATTGATACTTAGTCAAGGGTTTTTTTCTCTACTCATCTCCGCAACAAGCTATGCTCTCTCTCAAAAACTCGATCAGAATCTCCATCAGAAAAGAAAAAATGATGTATTTTGGCTATATGGTTTATCCTAACCTCATACATTAGGGGGAAACTATTAACACCGAAAGATTATAACACCTTTTAGTACAATCGAGAAGACACTAAAAGTGTCTAGCAAAATGCACAGGTGGACATTTTCCAGCCAAATCCATTATGAAGTTAAAAAAAAATCAAAGTTCTCCTAAGGTCCAAAGTTTATAAAGGAAAAAAAATTAAGGTCACACATTTATTTCTTCGATAAATGTGCGTGCAAAGAATAACCACCAAAAGCTGCGTGATTGCAGAAAATTATGACTTAATGATCCGGGACCACTTTACACACATTGGGTTGATTCTCTAACTTGAGTTCAATCCAGTACAATTGAATTCGAATCGCCTTGGAGACATGTAGTCGTCAATGGAATCATATTGTGCCACTCATCTCTCTTTATTATACATGTATAAGAGAGGGAAGATGGATTCAAAAAATTTCTGTATAAAGAGGCCATATGAGAACCAAAATATGACACATTGTTATGCTAGCCAAATTGTTGTTTGAGAAAACCACCATTTCATTGTTAAAGCCAAAGAAGTTAAGAGCACTAGTATGTTGGTCATATTGCTTCTAAGAAACCCATCATCTTAGTGAGAGAAGAGGAATCCACCATTGGAGAGTCTTCCCACTTCTCTGAGAGAGAGGAGACACTTTCAAAGGGATTGAGGAAAGAAACCCCCCAGCTGAGGATTTTTTAGCTCCATAGCTCAAAGAATTCTCTTCAAGTGTCTAAGATTCATCTATTGTATTCAACCTCTACCACTAGGAATCAATGAAGGGAGACTTTTCCATATATTTTTGATTTTTTGCTCCATTTGAGCATTATTTTTGTTTATGTACCTCTTTGTTTAGTTTATGTTTATGTATGCATTGTTTCCACTATTTACAATGTTGTGTTTATTTAAGTTTTTCCACTAAAAACACCAAGTTTGATTGTGATCCTTTGCAGGGAACAATCCATTGTTAAGGGGGTGTCTTTAGGTACACTTGTGCTCGAAAAACACTACAACATGTATAATAAAAAAGAAATAATTACTTTGGGGCTCTACACTATCCCATGACTTGGGTTATTTGGCTAGCCTACCATTATATGATTTTTGAAGATATATTTATTGTCATTCCAAATTATATCATAGGTGAGATCAATTTCCAAAAAACCTAGACAGATAAATAACTTGAAGATCCACAAATCTAAAGTCTATGGATTTTTTTATGGAGCTAGTCAGTGTTTTTCAAACATGAGTCTTGTCTGGGCAACTTTTCTTCTCTGACGATCATTTCCTAAATATCAAATCTGGTTTAGGAGCAGGCTCAAATAATTATGTTGAGTTCATGGCACTTAAGTGCCTTTTAGAAAGCGCCCTAGATAATAAGGCTAAAAAATGTAGGTGTTTGGTGATTCCAGTTTAGTAATTATCTAGATGGATGGGTTCGACCAATTATTAAACATATATATCATCCGTATTGGTGATTAGATGAATATGGGAGATAGTTCTTTCAGATGAAATTTCATTGACTCATATTTTCTAGGAGCTAAATGATGAGGCAGATGTCCTATCAAAGGAAGCACTCCAGGTTGCATAAGGGACTATGACTCTGGAAGAGGATAGAAGAGGCATTGTTGCCAACTCTAAATAAAGACTATGATAGTGCTTTTTCTGCATCTATATTTCCCTTTTGGTTCCATGTGCTGAAAATTATTTTTTTTCCATCATCATGAAAATATTTGTAAAAAAACTCTAATGAAGATTTTTACTCTTCCAACTAGATAGGGTCCATTTTATTGAAAAATAGGATTGTAAAGTGATGGGATTTGGATTGATATTTTTAAGAGAGGACCAACATAAAGCCCATGCTTCTTGTAAGTCCTTAAATCACATGAAAAATGTAATTTCAACTCAAGCTATGAATGGAAATCACGATTTTTTCTTCTAAAAAGGAATTATGATAATACAGGTTAAGAGGATCCTTGTAACCTCAATACCTTAATATTTAGTGGTAAGCTATTAAAATATTTGAAGTAGTTGGATTTCTCCTATTCATAAGATGAGTCTTATGAAATTGTAAAGTTTACCAAATTAGTCTGAATTGTAAATAACTTTATGCCTATGGTAATTTTTTCTGATGTGTCAGAGTAAGAAAAATGGAAACTTTACCAATAAAAAAAATAAACATATTGTAAAGAGAACAATTGGATGATGTAATGCTGGTGGAAAACCTGTGCGCTTTTATGAAACCAACGTTTCAGACTGGCTAGGTGAGTCCATCATCAGGGCAATGATCAGTGTATTTTTAAAATAAATGCAATTAAAAAAGTAAATAATAGGATACAAAATACTTTTTACTAAATGTCCTAGTTGGTCTTATGGGATGGAAAACTTACATTTCAAATTGGAATATATTTTCAAAGTAAGAGAAATAACAAACTAATAGAAGTAATGCCTTAAAAATTCAAGAGAAATATGGTTAAAATGCCTAAAATATAAAGAAGCTACAACATGAATTAGTTGCAACAATTACTCCAAATGGCATGAAATATGGTTAAACTTCCTAAAATATAAAGAAGCTGCAACATGAATTAGTTGCAACAATTACTCCCAATGTCATGGACCAGAACTAGTTGCAGGAATTACTCCAAATGGCATAGACAAGCATAGCACAAAAAATGAAATTGAAAACTAGATGAGATGATAGAAAATGTTGGTGTCCTCTTGTGCCATCAGTGCTGGTATGAAGTCTATTCCTGAGCACTATGTTAGTATTCTATTAAATATGTATAATAGTTCTTCTAATATGCAAAGCAAAGATATGTATTGAAAATGGGTTGAATTAAAACCTTTGGAAGCCTGGTTGTACTTGTTCTTCAATTTATTCGCAAGCTTCGATGTAATTGCTCCCCAAATTTGAACAAGCAAAACTAGTTGTATAGACTTGACGAGTGGGGAATTGATTATGTTTTCTTAGGGTAGAAATGAAAACAAGGGATTGAAAGACTAACTACAGTGCATCGAGTTGGGGGAACACCCTATCCTACAAGTGTCGACTGGACTTGAGAGAAAGGTATGCAACATGGAGTAGATTTAAGGGAGAGAATGACAACAAAAAATATGAGGGACAAGGGGAAGAATAGCATAAGTTTATCATTTATTAATGCATGGAGGGTTTCATTCTAAGTTATCTAATTTTAGATTAGCCAAACTTGGGCCGCTTGGAGATAAGACTTGTGTTGATCGGAACCTGTGTACATTGTGCAATAGTAAGTGACTTACATTTTGGTCATTTTAGGCACATCCATTGTTTAAGGATCTACAAAATTTTTCACAGATGGTTGACCCATTGCTTCAAGCTCGCTATATTATGAGGGGTTTGTACCAAGCTCTTGCTGTGGCAGTAATGCGTGTCTAGGAACAATCCAGAATGCATCCCCTAATTGCAGATGTAGTGATTTCTCTTACCTACTTTGCATCCTAGATATATGATCCTTATACACATCCAGATGTAAATTCTCATTGCAAATGTAGCGACTGCTCTTACGATCTTGATACACATCTAGTTGTAAAGTATCGCTTTTCTCCCACCACACCTTCTTGAGAAAGAAGGCATAATGAAAATAAATTAACTAATAGTGCATCTAAAAAATAAAAGGTTATAGCAAATCGACATCTCGGTGTTCATTCTCCCTCTATACATTCATAGGGTTACTATCTAGATCAAAATCCAACAGCTACTGAAACCAACAAATGGGTTGAGAGGGGTGAAAAGGAAAGGGGAAATACTCAGGGTGGCATGAATGGACTTAATTGATGGCCTTGTGATTTGTATCTCAAATCATTGTATATTTTACTTATTGTTAGGTGTGAGTGTTTGCAATTTCTGTATTCCTGTAAAAAACAATGCATTCCTTGAATATATTCTTGTTTTGATAACAAAAGTACCTTATTCTCTATTGGAAAGTTCTTTTTTACTCTCTGCAAATGCACATGGACTGAATTGCTTAGAAGGTGAATTTGAGTAAAGCCAAAAATTAAAGAAATATTTTGAGGTGGTTCAAGTTCTGTTTTATTCCCTGCAAATTCATAGGAACCAAATTGATCAAAAGACGAATTTGAGTAAAGCTAGATATTAAAGAAATATTTTTAGGTGGTTCAGTTCCTGTGGCTGGGAAAACGTTATTGTCTGGGCATGTTGTTATGCCATTGGAAATAATTTGTGAATATGTTGATATGGAAGCACTTTACTGCTCTATAGGGTATGTCTATTGTGGGCATTTAAGTATTGCACGTGCCTTGCTTCAGTTGATATGAAAATATTGTGCTTCCCGTTCTTGGTTGTACCAATTTATTTTTGTCAAGAAGGTAGCTCTTTGAATGTACATCTTGTTGAAAATAGAAACAAGAAATGCTAAAAATAACATCTAGAAATTCCAATTTTATTTGTTCTTGAATTAAATTGTAATTATTTTCTCATAGCAACTTGTAACAGTTAACTAAGTTAATTTGACTTAGTTAATTTAGGAATTTCAAGTTGGAAGTCTATTTGAAGTCATGTAAGTATGATCCCTAATTTTTATGGGTCTAGATTGAGTTTATTTGATCTGTAATTAGATAACTCAGTTTGAATGAGCTATAGACAATTAAACTAGTTCTAACTGTTGATGGAACTAGTAGAGGTCTAGTAGTGAGTTGGTGCATTGGTGCATCATCAGTGATACTCCAATTAACTAAAGATTCCCTCATGAGAAACACATGCATGTTAGTTCAGAGAAATACCTATTTGAGACTAGAGTGTAGGGACAATGTACTATCAGTTGTATGATTTTCCAAGTTGTACAGATCATGCATGAAATTAGTTATGGACCTAAGATTGGATTGCGCAGGTTTGGAAGAAGTATTTCCCAATTAAATATGGGCTTATTCCTC
Organism: Pinus taeda; assembly: GCA_000404065.3. Classification (NCBI taxonomy): domain Eukaryota; kingdom Viridiplantae; phylum Streptophyta; class Pinopsida; order Pinales; family Pinaceae; genus Pinus; species Pinus taeda. The sequence continues at coordinate 28,838 of APFE030056577.1, read as the reverse complement.
TAGGAATTTCATAAGGAAATAGGGGCTTGGAGATCAGTAGAATAGGCTAAGGTTTGGCTTGAGATAGCTTGTGAGCAAAGATTTGATCATACTTGTGCTAGAATTGTTCTAGTGAGAACAAGCTTTATATTTTCACTCAGATTTATGATTAATGCAATATAAGTAGTAGGGGTCTTGAGTAGTGGCTTTCCCCAAATGAATATTTTGTTTTGTGTCATTGATGTTCCTCCTCTTTTTTATTATTGTTTTCATCATTCATTGGTTTCCATTATTTGAGAGTAGAGTAGATTCTTGTCTTGTGTTTTAGGAAATTACATGAGTTGTGAATCTTCAGGAAAATATACATGGTATCAGAGTTGAATACAATATAATAAAGGAGAAAAGTTTGGGGTTATAGGTGAAATTCAAATTTGTAGTTCACACTCCAGGGTCAACAAATGGATTTCTATGGTTTGAGACTCGAGCATGCCTTGGATGGCAGCTCAAATTACATATCCTGGAAGGACAGGATGGAGGTAGTATTGGAAGATAATGGCCTTAAGGAATTCATTGATCAAGATATTCCTAAGCCTCCAACATCAGATGCCAAATATTTGGCTGAATGGAAGAAGTGTGTGGCAAGGGCAAGGTGAATTATCCTTGAGTGAGTTCGAGACCACATTGTCTCAAGTATCCATGGAAAGGAAACCTCGTATGCTATGTGGAAAGCATTGACGAACCTGTTTTAGAACAATAGTGACCATAACATGTTGGCACTGATGGAAAAACTTCGAAAAAACAAGATGGAGGCGGATGAATCAATTCCAAATAAGTTGAGAAAGTTCACCCATTGTTAGGATGAGCTTGGAAGTGTTGGAATTATTGTTTCCAAGGATGATATGGTGAACCTAGCTCTTCTAACACTTACCAAGATTTGGCATAGTTATCAAGATTCTATCAATGGGAGGGAGAAGCTATAATATTGGTAATTAATGTGGTCGGATTTGGTACAAGAGGAGTTTTGACGGAACACTGGAGGTGGGACCTCTTCCGAAGAAGTGGAAGAGGAATTGTCCTTAGTAAGTAAGGCAAACAAGGCCGAGGGAAAGAAGTCCAAAGGTGAGGCGGGTGAAAAGTAGATGGACTTATTGAAATTCAAGTGTTTTCACTGTCACAAGCATGGACACTACGCCACAAATTTCCCACACAAGAAAGAAAGCAAGAAGAAGCAAACAATAGTGGCAGCAGGTGAAGCTCTAGCTTCACAATTCGAACTTGATTTCACTCTCATTACATGTATGGCTGGCCTATAATGGGAGGCATGTGGTATCATGACAGTGGTGCCTCGTTCCATATGACACGGAACATAGATCTCTTTAGTTATTTTGAGGAGAAAGACCTCAAGAAGAGTATAGAATTTGGAGATGGCAGGAGGTAAAGAGCTACCAAGATCAGCACAGTTACCTTTCATAGGGAGTTTGACTCCCCTCTCAGAATCACAGATGTGATGTATGTTCTAGGAATAAAGAAGAATCTTGTTTTAGTCGTGGTATTAGAAGACCGTGGCTATGATGTGAGTTTTAGTAAGCGAAAGTTTTTCCTTAGATAAGTTTCCACGGAATAGGTGAAACATATTGGTGCACGAGTCAAGAACCTGTATGCTCTTGAGGTTCAAGATGCATGCAAAGACTTGAGGAGCAAGGAAAAGGTTAGATACTTGGTGGTTGAGAGGGAGAGTCAATTACCTCTCAACATGTAGCCCCAGAAGAAACCTTGGAAGTAGTCTTAGACAATTGTGGATCAGGTACAATTGGAGAAGTGAAGAGAAGACCGAATGGAGAGATCCACTCAAACAAAGAAGAAGAAGTCTTAGACAATTGTGGAGTAGCCACAATTAGGGAAGTAGAGAGGATACCAAGTGGAGGCATCCACTCATGGAGAGACCTCTAGTAGGAGGAAATTTCAAGCCAGGTGGGCAAAGGGAGCACATTTAGTCATACCTCCAAGGGTGAGGTGGGGCGATGTGAAGTGATAGTCCCAAGTGGGCTGAAATTGGGTAGGTTACATTGAGGCATTTTATCTCATGGACCATACCTTGCTATGGGAGCCCAAATTACATAGTAGCAGGAGGAATCAATAGTGGTTTATGCAATCAAAGATCAAAGTGATAGAGGCTAGAACAATTATATACTTAAGACCGCAGAGAAGAGTTGACAATAGTGCAAAAAGGTAGAGCCAACAGAAGTGTAGAGTTTTCAGTCGACAAAAGTAGTAACAGTCAGAGATTTTGTTGACAGATGCATCATACTGATTCGGGTTGGATTATTTTTCAATTTCAGGAGTTGTTGTAGCTACAACACTAGAGAGAAGTGTTTCATGCAGAACATTCCAAAGGTTTAGGATTGGGATAGAGTTGAATTCCTTTCTTGTTGAGATGGAGTGTTGAAAATAGCAACAAGAAATGCTAAAAATAGCATCTATAAATTCCACTTTAATTTGTCCTTGAATTAAATTGTGATTCTTTTCTCATAGCAACTTGTAATAGTTAACTGTAATATCCCTCCCTTAATAATAAATAATAAATAATAATAACAAATAAAAATAATACAAAATATAATTTATAATAAAAATATGATCATATAAATAATTAAACAATTAAAGAATAATAATGATAAATTATATTAAAATTATATATAAATAAGTAATAAAAATAAAAATAAATTAGTAAAACCATATTTAAGAAATAAAATCAAAGGAAAGTAGAGAAAAAGTGGCATGCAGACACATGGAGGGTGTGCATGTGGGACACATGGAGGGTGTGCATGTGGGACACATGGAAGGTGTGCATGTGGTTTCCCATCCAATGTTTTTTCTATTTAAGGAATGATGAGGATGATGGAAGGGGTTCGATCATTCTGAGGTTCCATCTTCATTCTCTTGGGAGAATGCTAAGACTTAGGAATACTGGCAGTAGTCGTTGATTGAGGGCTCGGGGGTGGCCATTTGTAGCAGAATCTTGCACAATTGAGCCTACAGTTGGGAGGAGAGTCGTCCCAAAATCTTGTGGTCACTTCGCAGCCGGTAAGTACAGGTATAATTTCATTTGTTTTCCTTTTGACTTTAATTTTAGTTCTATTTGTGCTGTTAGAAGAAGGATGGAACTCTTAGGTTATGTATTGATTATCGAGATCTAAACAAGGCCACCATCCGAAACAGGTACCCAATGCCTCGAATCGATGACCTCTTTGACCAACTAAAAGGAGCTTCAATATTCTCCAAGATAGACTTACGGTCAGGTTATCATCAACTAAGAATCAAGGAGGAAGAGATACCTAAAACAGCGTTCAGAACACGCTATGGACACTATGAGTTTATTGTTGTGCCATTTGGTTTGACTAATGCCCCAGAAGCCTTCATGAACTTGATGAATAGTGTCTTCCGAAAATATCTGGACCGCTTCGTCCAAGTATTCTTGGATGACATCCTCATTTATTCCCGTAATGAGAAAGAGCATCTAGAACACTTGAGGTTGGTACTTCAATGCCTTAGAGAAAATAAGCTCTATGGAAAACTTTCTAAGTGTTCCTTCTTTGAGAGAGAAATTCAATATCTAGGCCATACCATTAGTGGGAAGGGAATTGCAGTGGATTACAGTAAGGTTGAAACTATAATGACTTGGCCCACTACTCGGAATGTCAAAGAAGTACGCAACTTTATGGGATTAGCAGGCTACTATAGAAGGTTTGTAGAAAGGTTCTCGCAAATATCTAATCCCATCACCCACCTTCAAAAGAAAGGGGTTAAGTTTAAATGGACAAGTGAGTGTGAGAAAGCATTTAAGGAGCTAAAACATTGACTCACAGCGGCCCCAATATTAAAGGTACCTAACATGGACAAGGACTTTCTTGTATGCACTGATGCATCAGAAGAAGTATTAGGTGCAGCCTTGATGCAAGATGAAGGAGTCATCGCTTATGCTTCTCGAAAACTTAAGGGCCATGAAATCAACTATGCAACGCATGATCTGGAATTAGCAGCGGTTGTAATGGCCTTGAAATTATGGATACATTATCTAATGGGGCGTCAATTTGAGTTACGAACAGATCATAAAAGTATTGAGTATATCTTCACACAAAAGGACCTTAATGCTCGACAGCGACGCTGGAGTGAGCTATTAAGTGATTATGACTTCAAAATATCCTATATTAAGGGAAAAGAGAACAAAGTAGCAGATGCTTTAAGCAGGAGACCTAGACTTCATTCAATGACGACATTAAAGACAGACTTGAGGAGTTGGATTCTAAATCATTTAGTAAGGGACCCACATTACCAGAAAATAAAATTTGCCTTACAAGAAGAGCTACCTATGGCAACCAAGTGGGATGAATACACCTTAGAAAATGATGGATTGCTACGATATAAGGATAGGATTTATGTCCCAGAAGATGTTGATCTTCGAAATTTTATATTGAAGGAAGCCCATCAAGCTCCATACGCTACGCATCCAGGAGTCCAAAAAATGTATGCACACTTAAAGCAACTATTTTTCTGGACAGGAATGAAAAAGGATATAACAATGTTTGTGGCTCGATGTTTAGAATGTCAACAGGTTAAAGCTGAACATCATCACCCAGCCGGACTTTTACAACCCCATGATATACCAGAAACTAAGTGGGAGGTTGTTTCGATGGATTTTGTTGGAGGCTTACCTATGACGTCCCAGAGACATGACTGTATTATGGTTGTGGTTGATAAATTAACTAAGAGTGCTCACTTCATACCTGTCAAGACCACCTTTGAAGCATCAGCGATCGCTCAAATTTTCCTGAAAGAAATAATTCACCTTCATGGAGTACCGCGCAAGATAATATCTGATAGAGACACATGTTTCACTTCCAGATTTTGGAAAAGTCTATTACAATCTGTGGGAACACAACTAAATTTCAGTACAGCATATCACCCAGAGACAGATGGTCAAACAGAAAGAGTAAACCAAGTGTTGGAGGACATGTTAAGAATGTATGTCATGGATCAACAAAGCCAATGGGAGAAATACCTTCCCTTAGTAGAATTTGCCTACAACAACAGTTACCACAGTTCAATACAGGCAGCACCCTTCGAAATCTTGTATGGAAGACCATGTCGTACTCCATTAAGTTGGGATCGATTAGAGGACCGAGTCTTGTTGGGACCCGAAATGCTCCAAGAAATGGAAGAACAGATGGCCACAATTAAGCAGAGACTAAAAGAAGCCAGGGATCGACAAAAAAGTTATGCTGATACAAAGAGAATTGATAGAAACTTTCAGGAAGGAAGCCAGGTTTTCATTACAATCAAACCCTTTAAAAGTTCCTTTAGGATGGGTAAGGGAACAAAGCTATCACCTAGATTTGTTGGGCCATTCACGATCCTAGAGAGGATTGGACCAGTTGCTTACAAGCTCGAGCTGTCGTCCCATCTAAGAAAGATGCATAATGTGTTTCATGTTTCTATGCTTAGAAAATATGTACCCAACCCATCCCATGTTTTGAAATTTGACAAATTGTAGGTTTCCAAGGAGGGATCCCTTCAAGCCGAACCATTCTGTATACTGGACCACCGGGTTCGTCGACTTAGGAACCGTGAGTTTGAGCAAGTCAAGGTCCAATGGGACCAATATAGACCAGGGTCAGCTACCTGGGAAGATGCAGCTGTTATTTTTCAAAACTTTCCTTATTTACTTGATTAAAATATGTGCTGAATAATGCTCCTTAACTAAGACAGATACTTTATGGAGAATGTAAATGATGTTTTATGATTACGATGTTATGCCAAGATATATGGACATATTCATTTACTACATGATTATAGGTAATTGATGTTGATGTTATAACTTATGATGATAGTATGTAGTATTCATAATGTTGCGATTAACTATAATGAATGTTCTCATGATGACATGCAAAATTTGGTATATGGTATCAGAGCAAGGTTTGATCATTAGGGCCTATGGGCATCCGGGATTATACTTGTTGGAAATTTTAACCTGACTTGTTTTAAAGTACAGGTTGATTACTTCGAAGAGGTGGCATAAAATTTTCTTTCTTCAATGTCTATTTACTGACCCCTACTATTCTATTTTCTTTGACCACAAGATTTGGGGACGACTCTCCTCCCAACCGTAGGCTCAATTGTGCAGGATTCTGATACAACTGGCCACCCCCGAGCCCTCAATCAACGACTACTGCCAGTATTCCTAAATCTCAGTACTCTCCCAAGAGAATGAAGACAGAACCTCAGAATGATCGAACCCCTCCCATCCTCCTCATCATTCCTTAAATAAAACAAAACATTGGAAGGGAAACCACATGCATACCCTCCATGTGTCTGCATGCTACTTTTTCTTTATTTTCCTTTGATTTTTTGATAATTTCTGTTTATTTTTATTACTTATTTCTTTTAATATCATTTTTTTATTTGTTTATTTTGGTTATTACTATTTTTATTTACTTATATCTTTTAATATCATTTTTATTATTTTTATTATGATTTATTTATTTTTATTCATTATTTTTATTATTACTTATTATTTTTGTATTATTATTTTTTATTAGTTATTATTATTTATTGTTTATTAAGTGGTTTATTTATTTTATTCATTATTAATGTTTTTATTATTAATTATTATTTTTGTATTATTTTTATTAGTTCTTATTATTTATTATAGATTATTAAGGGAGGGATGTTACATACTCTCCCTCTTTAAGGAACTTTGTCCCAAAGTTAAGTTTTTTTTTTTTTTTTTTTTTTTTTTTTTTTTTTTTTTTTTTTTTTTTTTTT
>APFE030056577.1:1705-18700 GCA_000404065.3 Pinus taeda | reverse complement strand
GGGGTTCGATCATTCTGAGGTTCCATCTTCATTCTCTTGGGAGAATGCTAAGACTTAGGAATACTGGCAGTAGTCATTGATTGAGGGCTCAGGGGTGGCCAGTTGTAGCAGAAACTTGCACAATTGAGCCTACGGTTGGGAGGAGAGTTGTCCCCAAATCTTGTGGTCACTTCGCAGCCGGTAAGTACAGGTATAATTTCATTTGTTTTCCTTTTGACTTTAATTTTAGTTCTATTTGTGCTGTTACATTAACTAAGTTAAGTTGACTTAGTTAACTTAGGAATTTCGAGTTGGAAGTCTATCTAAATTCATGTAAGTATGATCCCTAAGTTTTAGGGGTCTAGATTGAGTTTATTTGAGTTGTAATTAGATAACTTAGTTTGGCTGAGTTATAGACAGTTAAACTAGTTCTAAATGTTGGTGGAACTAGTAGAGGTCTAGTAGTGAGTTGGTGCACTAGTGCATCCTCACTATTACTCTAGTTAACTGAAGACTCCCTCATGAGAAACTCATGCATGTCAGTTTAGAGAAAGACCCAGTTGAGAATAGAGTGCAGGGACAATGTACTATCAGTTGTATGAATTCCGAGTTTTACAGATCATGCATGTAATCAATTATGGACCTAAGACTGGATTGTACAGTTTTGGAAGAAGGATATCCCAATTAAATATGGATTGATTCCTCTAGGAATTACGCAAGGAAATAGGGACTTGGAGAGCAACATAATAGGCTAAGGTTTCGCTTGGGAAAGCTTGTGAGCAGAGAGTTGATCATACTTGTGCAGGAATTGTTCTAGTGAGAACAACCTTTGTATTTTCACTTAGATTTCTTATTAATGCAATATAGATAGTAGGGGTTTTGAGCAGTGGCTTTCTCCGGATATATATTTTGTTTTGTGCCATTGATGTTCTTCCTCTTGATGATTATTGTTTTCATCGATCATTAGTTTTTGTTGTTTGAGAGTCGAGTAGATTATTGTCTTGTGTTTTAGGAAATTACATGAGTTTTGGATCTACAAGAAAATCTACACATCTGAGCATTCTGGAGGATTTTATTTTGTTTTTTGCATTATTTGGCTTCAATATATGATATCATATTCTATCCTTACATTTTTAGACCCTTAAAATTTCATTTATGTAAATATATTTGTTATGAATAAAATATATATAAATAATATAAACATAAATAAGTGTAATAATGACTAGTTAATTAATAATTTGTTAAACAAAGAGGCATGTCTAAGGATACATGACCGCTCGTGAAAGGTTTCTTACCTGGCTATATATATAGGACCCTCACTGTCAATTGTAACATCATTCTTACTCATAAATTTTAATATATATTCTTGTATCTCAATGGAGATCTACATATTCCAAGTCTTCTGAAATATTTAACTTGAAGAACAAACTTTGTTTACTTCATTTGGTATGAGAGAAATTGGATCATTTGGCCACTTCATTGTTGCATAGAGCTTGTTGTCCGATCCAGGTCTTTGGCCATCAAAGTCTCCCCAACATTGTCGTCGTCAAGATTGAAGCATTTCACTACATTTTTGGAGTTTCTTCGTCACTGATTAGTCAGAGGCCCTTGGCCATTTAAAAAAAAATATAAATAAAATAAAATAAAAGTAAAATAATAAAATATATTTAAAAGAAAAAATGATAATAATAATATAAATATATAAAAATAAAAACCAAAACATACCTAAACATACCAACTCAGCCGATGTGTTGCAACTGCCAATGTCATATCCAATTCATCATTATTCGCACAATTTCCAACAAGAAAGACCAACCAACACTACCACGACCCACGCCGCTTGGGTCTGTCACCACCTTGTCTGATCTAGTATACTTCCACCATTGCTTATTTTTTAGAGCTTCCTATAAATAAAACTCCTTCCACAACAAATTAAATCATTCTAATTCATTCATAGCGTTTACTGCAATCACAACTTTCTCGAGCCGAGCTGCCACAATTACTGCTATTTACAAACATGTTGCCACAAATGACCTTCACAACATTTTCTCCACCAATTGCTTTCCAAGCTGTGATCAACCTATCTACATCGCCTACGAGAGTGTTGCATGCCATTAATCATAGGCAACACCGTTGATCCTTCCTTCTCCAACGTCATTTCCATTTCACTGACTCATAGCACACACATTCATGGGATGCCACTGTAGACCGAGCCACCACATCTTCCCTCACCAACTGGCATTGGGAAAAAAATAAAAAAAATAAATCGCTGCCTCTAAAAAAAAAATAATACGTGAAAAATTCTAACTACTGTTGCAAATATCCACTTTCACACTGAATTTTGGCCTAGATAGTTTTATTGGCTAAGAGCAGGTTTGTTCAAAGTGAATGGTGAGAGAAAATATCTTGACCTGAAAAGGTGTGACTCTTATACTACAAGGGTGACTTTCTATCAATACATAATTTCATATACTTAAAAGGGTTGTGAGTAAACAAAGACCATAATGGGATATAATCAAATATAATTAAATAAATTAAATTATATAGATATAAATATATTAAAAAATTTCAAAGATTCAAAGTTATACATATATATATTGAAAGGTTATTTATAAGTTACTAAAAAAGACAAAAAATAAAATAAATAAATAATAGCAAGTACAACATAAAATAAAAAGAAGGAAAAAACTTGAAAATGGCGGAAGGAAGATTTTTAGAAACCTTACCTAGCTATGCTAAAGCACTATTTAACATTAAGGTAACTCTCACAAAAAAATATGTTATTATTTCTATCTCTCCTGCCGAAGATAAAAAATATATAATGCCTAAAATCACAAACCAATTAGTGACTCCAGAGTCCAATATAATCGAAAAATTAGATTTTTTTGGCAACAAAAAATATGACATAACTAATTTCTAGTTAAACATTGAGAACTATACATTTATATCATAATTCTCATTTCAAACCCTTTGGATAAATCAAGGTGACATTATTTTGGGGTCACCCTGGATGGAAACACTAGGATCCGTCATCTTAAATGCGAAGAATTTTTTTTTTAACATTTTCCTACAGGAAGAAGAAAATAACACTCCAAGATGTTTCACTGAAGCCAAATTCAGTAACGCTAGTATATATATCAAATATTTCAAAAATAATTTTTCAAGAAGGTAAAAAAATTCTAAAAAGTATGCAAAGAGAAGTTGAAAAGATCACTGCTGACAAAAATGAAGAAGTTTCTCAGCTTAAAGACCATAGTGAAAAATTACTAATGCAAATTAAGAAGCTTAAGAAGGATAAGAAGTCATTAGAAAACAATGTACAACAACTTATCGAGAAGGAAGCATCAAATGTAGAAATTGAAGTTGACGAAAAAAACAAATGTTGATCGAGTGAATGTCACAACTTAGGAAGAAAACAAGCAAGTTGAAGAAATACAAACTTACATGTTTCAGTTCAGAAAATTAAAATTTCAAGTGAATGGTCTATAACCAACTCAACAACATCCTCACCCGAAGAAATAAAAAAATTTCCACACGCCCAATAAGGGAAAGTCAAACAAAAAACCTTCCATATCGACATCTGAATCATGAGAGTAGAAAACTCAACTGAGCTACATATTAAGACCATTCAGAATAGAAAAAACAAACTGATGTTCCAAAGAATATAGATGTAACCTCAATCTGGTACTATGATGAATTTTTTTTATAAAATTCCAGTGATCAAAATATTCCACAGAAGATTAATCTAGGATGGTCTGATCCATTCTTAATGCGATAATTTTTTTTTTCAATTAGAAGATCGTATCAACTTGTATCAATGAGGATGATAGTGCCGAGATGAGAAGACATTCAAAACTGAAAAAGATATCAAGTTTGCATCAACAAGCTTTGAGGACAAATATTTTTTGAGGAGGAAGGCAATGTTATGAATAAAATATATATAAATAATATAAATATAAATAACTGTAATAATAATTGGTTATGTAGGAATTTACAAGATAAGTTCCTTAGATAAAACACCAAAGGACACTACTCACAAATAGACCACAGATCATTACACCAGTATTCTTAACGTGGTTAAAACACTCAAAGAGGGAAACAATCCATGATTTAAGCCAACGCGGCCACTTCAGGCAATTTATTAATGTAAAAGAAATAAAATTTACATAAGCTTCTCTCATGAACGGTCACCTAACAAATGACCCTCCATGCTCTTTAAATAGAGATCATGGACCAATCGGATGTTAAGACATGGATCAAGCATCGGTAATACTAAGGTGAGAATGAACCGTTAGATCACTTCATGTCTCGAACATGTCATGACCATCAGATTGTAAGTTACAAAAAGTACATACTAAAGAAACACACTTTACTTAACTATACACTAGACCAAGTTATACTTAATTATTTCCTATGTGTTGGAACATCCTAACATCCCCACTTAAATACAACTTGGGATAGGATTGAAGGATGCACAAAGATGACACAATAGGAGAAGGAAGGAGGCATTAGATCCTATCCCCCCTTAGTGACAACTTCTTGAATTCTAACCATAAATCGAAGTTTAGTGAACTTCGCCTCTATGAGAGCCTTTGTAAAGATATCTGAAACTTGATCATCAATTAGAAAATATTGCACTTCAAGAACATGGTCATGAATGAACTTTCTAATGAAGTGCATGTGTAGTTCAATGTGTTTGTTGCGCTGATGTTGGATTGGATCTTTTTATAGTTGAATGGCACTTTGATTATCACATCAAAGTGTATCCGGATGATGCTCCTGAAAACCAAACTCTGATAGGATTTGATGAAGCCACATGGCTTCCTTACTAGCTTCAATGATGCCACGATACTCTTCTTCTACTAAAGAAAGAGAAAAGGCACTTTGTTTCTTGCAATCCCATGTAACAGGTCTAGAACCAAGAGTGAATACATAACCTACAGTAGACTTCCGATCATCAGAGTTATTACGCCAATCAGAATCAATGAAACCAACCAATAAAGGATATGCTTCTGCACTGTAATGAATCCCAAACTGAACTGTACCTCTAACATAACGAAGTATTATTTTAGTTGCTTTCCAACAACTTTCATGTGGGGTTTTCATAAACCGAGCAATAAGGCCAACAAAAAAGGAAAGTTCGGGATGAGTATGGGTTACATACAAAAGTTTTCCAACAAGCTGACGGTAAGGTAGCATCAAATTCAAGGGATTACAAGTGACTAAAAGTTTTGCTCCAGACTAAAAGGGAGAAGGGGATGGCTTACAGTCTTCCATGTGAAAACGGTGTAGAATATCACATGCATACTTGGACTCGGAAAGGGAAATACCTTCATTGGATTGGAAGACTTGAAGATCAAGAAAATAATGAAATTGTCCTAAGTATGTCATTTCAAACTTCCTTTTAAGGCTAGAATTCACATGGTTTATAAGGTTTGGAGCACTACCAGTAAGGATAAGATCATCAATATAAAGAACAATAATGATAAGAGACTTACCCACTGTCTTGGTGTAAACAATATTGTTAGAATGACACCTAGAAAATCTAGTATCTAAAATAAAGCTATCCATTTTGGCATACCAAGCCCGAGGGGCTTTCCTAAGACCATAAAAGGATTTCTTAAGCCTACATACAAGGCTAAAGTCTTTTTTTTAAAATATAGAAGGTTGTTCCATACATATTTCTTCATTTAGGTCCCCATGCAAGAAGGCAAATTTAACATCCATATTATGGAATTCCCATTTGAAAGAGTCAACAAGTGAAATAACAAGGCAAATAGAGTTCATTTTGGCAACAGGAGAGAAGGTTACAGTATAGTCAATGCCTTCAACTTGTGAAAATCCGTTAGCAACAAGATGAGATTTATGTTTATCAAATTTTCCATTTGGTCGAAACTTGGTTATGTAAACCCATTTGCATCTAACAAGTTTTTGTCCCTTTGGAAGAGGAAGAAGGTCCCGTGTATCATTTTCCAATAATGAACAATATTCTTCATTCATAGATGCGTCCCAATCTGGATGGCCTGAAGCTTCTGCAAAGGTGTCAGGATCATAATTCAAGGAATCTTGAGCCAATAAAGAAGAGGATCTATCGAACTAAGAACATGTATGACGTTGATCTGTAGGATCACCTGCAAGAGAACCTGCTACATCCCGAGTAGCGCGGACCCATTTTGGAAGCTGAGGAGATGAAGGAGGATCCCAAGAAGGTGGCAAAGGATTTTCATACTCCCTGCCATCATCTGAAGAAGGAATATTTTCAAAAGTAGAAGGGATATAGAGAGGTGGCACAACCACCGAACTAAGGTCATAGGCCAATATATTTTAAGCAAACTTTACATCTCTTCTAATCATAAAATTTTTGGATTTAGGTTGAAGAAGTCTATATCCTTTGACATCTTCAGAATATCCAACAAAAATACATTTTTCACTCTTAGGTTCTAAGGCTTTATGTTTCTCATCTAGAATATGGGCCCATGCTTCACTTCCAAAAAATACGAAAGTAACTTACATCTAGTTTAATTGAGCTCCATGCTTCTTCTAGAGTGATATTCTTTAAAACCTTAGAAGGAGTGTGATTTACTATGTAATTTGCACAATTAATTGCTTCTACCCAAAAATTAAGACTAAGTCCTTTAGATTGAAGCATACAATTAGCCATTTCCTTTAAGATGCACTTCTTCCTTTCAGCTATACCATTTTGCTGTGGAGTATATGGAATGATATGTTGCAATTGAATTCGATGCTCAGTGCAAAAGTTGATGAATTTTTTGTTAACATATTTTCCTCCATTATCAGATCTTGGCTTAATAATTTGATGTCCAACTTGTTTCTCAAGAAAGGCCTTAAAGGCCAAGAACTTGTTAAAGACTTCACTCTTGAGTAACAAATACCGAGGGAAGAGTTGATGACCCAAAGTTGTTAAACTTATACAACCTTGTAGAATCATCAACAATGTTGGTAGCTAAAATTTGTCTAGGATCTCTTACGTCCTTAATTACAACATCATGAGGTGAAAATTCAACGGGTTTACCTTCACATGAATGAGTTATCTGATATACAGATAGAAGGTTGTAGGATAAGGTAGGAACACATAATACATCATTAAATTTATCATCGTCTACATGAATAGTTCCAGTCCCTACAACACTAAGAGATCTATAATAACCAACATATATATTTTTGGTGTTACAATCATTTAGAGAAGAAAACATGGTTTTCTTTTTGCCATCTGATAAGAATCTCGAGAATCAATGAGCCACTCATGAGAATGAGAAGAAGAAGATACATTTAGTGCATAATGAGACCGAGATGCTTGACAACCACATGCAGAAAGTGTTATTCCTGAAGTTGAAGTTGAAGTGTTATTCATTGTTGCGTCAAGGCTTCCATCTTCTTAAAGAATTTAGATTCTAAGTGGCCATCATGATTACAAAATTTTCAATGTCTATCAGTCTTCTTCCCTCTTTTTTTAGTTGCCTTATCATTTTATTGAGTTGATTTTTCATTGTGAGACTAAAATTGCTTAGGACTCTCGTTTGGTTTAGGACCATTATTTTAGGATTATTCTTCTTAGGATTCTTTGAACTTGGTTGTTTTTTGGGCTGCTAAGGCATTCTTAAAAGACGTTATAGTATAAAGAAGACCAAGATGAAAAAGTTTTTCTTGCTCTCTTATTAAAGAATCATAAAAGGCATCAAAAGAGGGGGACTTGTAGGCTTGCCCTTGATAAATAAAGGCTTCTCTAGTAGGATGGAAGGTGAAAACAAACACAGAGTAGGCTGATCCTAACTTAGTAATAATGGAATAGATAAGGCTACCATCTTCTCTCTTAGCCTTAACACATTCTAAGTGGAGCCTAAGGGTCTTGAACTTGGACAAAAAATCTTCAACGGAAGAAATTTTATTGGGGTCCAATATAAGCAACTCATTTTCTAGTTGATGGGCTCTAATTTCATTTTTAATTCCAAAAAAATTACTGAGTTTTTTCATTGCTTCATCAGGAGTATCAATTTCTGCGATATGGAATCTAAGGTCTAGAGAAGTAGACATCCATATCAATCCATGTGCTTGATCTTGCTTATATTACCATTTGGCTTTCTTATCTTCATCTTGAGGTTTAGACTCTTTCCCTAAGGCTATTCTATAAATACTTTTACTTCTAAGTAAATCCACCATGTAGGATAGTCATTAGAAGTAGTTGGTGCTATCAAGAATAACTAGGCATGGAATTTCTATTTTAAAAGAAACTAAAGTTGTATATGCCAAAACTAAGTATTCAAATGGAAAGATCTTGAAAAATTAGGCCGACTAAAAAAACGGCTCTAAAAATCGCTTCCGGATGAAGAAGTTATGGTTTTTTGAAGAAACGTTGTTGAAGATGCCAACGAATCACATGAATATTTGGAAGTTGATGATAATGTTATATTTAAAAAAAATTCCCCATTTTCCAAACTTAATCTAATTAGCTCACTTTTTTAAAAAATATTACTTTCTGTGACCCACTTTTGTAAATAAGTGAAAGTCATTTTTACAATGATACTTTATGAACTATCCACTAAATTGTAACTTAAATAAAATATAAAGTGACTTTAGAATTATAAGTGACTCACTTTTTATAATGGGTGAGAACACTTTTACATAAAGTAACTTTAAAACGTAAGATTCATGTGTTTTTTGAAAAAGTAACTCAACGAAAAGAGAGACTTGAACCAAGGCCTCTATTCTCATAAAGTAACTTTAGACCAAGTGAGCTAGTTTAAAAGGTTATACTTGTTGGAAAGGTGGAAGTTCTTTTTTTCTTTTTCACTGAAGTTTTAGGGTGCGTGCTTACTTGAAAAATCATTTTTTACCTACAAAACAAAAAAAAAATGACACAAATGAAACGAAGAGGAAAAGGTATCCAAGTCTTACTACTTAAAGTTAGATTTGGCTAGAACCTAGATATTTTCTTCAATGTTTCTCATTTTTGCAGATCACACTAAGGCATGGTGGAAAAGAGCATACGCGTGAGAAAAATCCTTTCTTTCTATTTTTTATTTTCCTAGATCACACAAAGTGGTAGGGCAAAGAGAATACGTAGAAATGAAAGGTATAGATCCAGTAATAATTTTTTTATAGAGGACTATAAAAAAAATAAACACATAGATAAATAACTATAACTGTAAATAAAGACTTTATACCTCAGGATCTTAAAAATGACGTAGCTAAGACTATCGGAAACATTTTCGTGTGAAATGAAAGGGGTTACTCAATGTAACAAATGCTCATAACACAATAGAGTAGTCCTCTCAATCCGAAAATTGTCAGAAACAATAGATCTAGGAAACCACAGTCGAATGTAGTTGCACTGGCTTCGAATTTGGATCACCAACGGATTCGACCCTCGAATAGTTCTAATACCATGTAGGAATTTAAAGGGTAAGTTCCTTATATATAACACCAAAGGAAACCACTCACAAACAGATCATAGATTAGTATACCAGTATTCTTAGCGTGGTTAAAACCCTTAAAGAGGGAAACAATCCAAGGTTTGAACCAAAACGGCCACTTCAGGCAATTTATTAATGTAAAAGAAAAAAATTACATAAGCTTCTCTCATGAATGATCACCTAAAATTGACCCTCTGTGCTCTTTAAGTAGAGATCATTGATCAATTGGGTGTTAACCCATGGATCAAGTGTTGGTAATACCAAGGAGAGAATGAATCATCAAATAAATTCATGTCTAAAACATATCGTGACCGTCGGATTGAAATTTACAAAAATTACATACCAAAGAAACACACTTTACCTAACTATACACTAGACCAATTTATACTTAATTAGTTCCTATGTGTCGGAATATTGTAACAAGTTAAACATGTCTAAGGAGACATGACCGCTCATGAATAGGTTCTTACCTGGCTATATATATAGGACCCTCATTCTCAATTGTAACATCATTCTTACTCATACATTTTAATATATATTCTTGTATCTCAAGGGAGATCTACATATTCCAAGTCTTTTGGAGTATTTAACTTGAAGTACGAACTTTGTTTGGTTCAATATTATGTATTTTTCTCATCTCTTTTCTTCTTTTTCCCCTTGTGAGTCTGATTCCTTTCCGTTGTAGGAGTCTACCCTAGACATTTATGAACTTGTTTCCATTGTAGGAATCTGAACTGGACATTTATGAACTTGTTTCCATTGTAGGAGTTTGCCCTAGACATTTATGAACTTTATGAACTTGTTTGAAGTACCAGAATTTGGTTCAAGTATATCTGAACTGGATTACTAGTTTAAAACTATTTAGACTGTGATGTTTCACATATAATGTCAAGACTTAACATGTTGCATATTAACATTAATCTTGGGTTTCCATTGTTATATGATACCCACCTAGAAAGTGAATGTAGACATTTTTTTTTCCATGTAACCAAGCCAGTGTAAACTGTTTGTTATTCTTTATCCTTGGTACTTCTTTTTCATTTATATGAGAGCTATGCACTATGGATACAATAGGTGATTTTTGGAGCATAGGCCTGAGTTTTTGTGAATGGATTTAAAACGAGATGATTAGTTCCTACTCTAATCATTTTCCTTTCATTGTTCCATGATTAACAACAGCATGCTGAAATAAATCTCAGTGGAATAAGGTAGTTATCCCTTTCGGTTGAATGAAAAGAAAAATACACACTTATGCCTGAATCATACTATAATATATGATGCAAAAACAATTTAAAAAGGGACAATCAATTCCTACTCTACTTGTTTTCCTTTTGATGTTCCATCATTAGTAGAAGCATGCCTAAATGAATATAAGTGGAATTTCCCTTTCTAATTATTTTACAAAGTTCTTTCATTTCATATGGATTATTATTGCAAGGGATTAACAATTACAGTGATTAGTTAAAGGATCTGTAAACCTGCAATATGTTGAAGAACTATTTGGAAAACCTATTTGGATTAGTGACATATTGGAGGACGTATTGCAAATTTGTATATGAAAGCATTTCAATCCTATGTAGTAAAAATATCAGATTTGAGGAGCTTTCAAACTTGTGCACCTTTAAGACATGATAACAAGATTCTGTAAATTTTCAACTATTCAGACCAGTGACATATTGGAGGACCTATTGCAAAGTTTTGTATGGAAGAATTTTGATCCTATGCAGCAAAAATATTAGATTTGAGAAGCTTTCAGTCTTCTGCACCTTTGAGACTTATGATAACAAAATTCTGTAAATTTTAATCTTTTTTCCCTATGACAAGATGCTGTAAATTTTGATATTTTCTCCTTGGGGTTGGAGCCCTAAAACTTTGTAAAAATAGGGATTGGTGTCCTTAGGGTTGGAGCCCTTAAACTTCTTCAAAAAAAGGATTGGTATCCTTATGGTTTGGAACCCTAGAATATTTTTTTAAAGTTAGAGTTTGTCACAACTGTAATAGAGGATTGGGGTCCTCAATATATTATTAATAAAATATTTTATTTTCGCTCTAGTTCAAATTGTGCAAAAATTTTAATTGGCATAAATAACAATTGTAAGCCCCTTAGTATTTCAACAATGAGATCACTTTGAAACTTTCATGATGCATGCATCTATATGTATATTTGTGATTTTTCTTGATTCTAAGTATAAATTATGTTTATTTTCTTTAAGCTAAAGATCTTAAATAGGGCTCAATCAATTTTATTTTATGTGCTATAGAGAAAAGTTACTATTTTACTAAAGCTTTCAGTGCCTTACTCTAAACTTGGTCATTGAATTCACCTATTTTCTACAAAGATATTGTTGATTTCCTCGACATTGATGAGTCTTACACATGGGGAAACATTCATATTCTTATGTTTTAAATGTTATATATATATATATATATTCAAAGTGTCAAAAATAACCCCAAAACACTGTCGGTGTGTTTTTGCACCTTTTGGTGCAAATGCTAGTAAGTAATATGTAAGTGGTACATGGTTATTTGAGTGATTTTTAGTTAGTTTTCTAACATTCCTATTATTTTCAGGCAAGGTTCATTCAAATAAAATAGTAGTGTTGTTGGTTTCATTTATTTTTTGTGTGGTTGTTTATAATAATAACATGAGATTATATAGATTAATTGCTATTTTCAATTAGAACACAATTTTCAATTCAATTTGAGCTAATGTGATTGCCTAAGGTTTAAGAGTTAGGGTCTGTAATTAGTGTGGTTTTCATTTTATTTTCATGAATATAATTTATTTTTAAATTTGAAAGAGAAAATGTTCCTTAATTTTATAAGTATGCAATTTCCTTAGAGAATACCATTTCCTTTTCTAGAATAATTATAGACAATTTGGTGTTAAAAAAACTAATGTCGACCTAAAGAATACATAGTATCTCAAGATGATTCTCACTTTTAAGGTGACATATCAAATGTACAAGTAGTTTAATTACACCAAAGGTGTTCCTTTTAGAACAATTCACCTATCGTTATTCTCTACCTTTTTTCCTATTGAGTGACATTTGTCCCCATGTACACCAACGACATATGTCCCGTGGTATGTTGATACTTGCTGGAATCCTTGTTCCATTGGGGACCCCACATGCCACACATCTAGTGCAGAGAAAACAACTATTGTTATTTTTGTTTTCCACCATTGATTGGAGTTGCGTGTTGTCCTTGCTCTGTCATTTTTTTTAAAACAAGTTTTGAGAGTTTTTAACTTGTGAGGTTTCCTAGGCTAGGAGAAATCTTGAATATAGTCATGACCACCAAGCACTCTTTCATGGTGAAATTGAACAAAATTGAGTGAGAGATCTATCTATTGGAAGTAATTCTTTCATGTGTTTTTTTGAGTTATCATTGTGAGTTCCCAAGCGTTAGTCTAGACATTGTTAATTCCTATGTATAAGTAGTAGTAATGATCTAAATGTGTTGAAGTCAGTGTTTTATGTCCTATATATGTGTAATTGTTGTGATAAATAAATATATATATATATATATTATATATATATATATATATATATATATATATATATATATATATATATATATATATATATATATATATATATATATATATATATATATATATATATCTTAAAGTGTGCCTTGATGTTGTGTGTAATCGCTCTTTGATCTCTCTCTATTTTCTAACATGGAATTAGAGTTGGTTCAGCTCTGACTCTCTCGCGAGAGGGGCTGAGAGCATGCAATTTTAGCCATGATACTCCTTTGTACATAGATTAGTTTAATAGAGTGTTTTATCTATTTTTTGTGAATATTTGGTTTGTGTGTGGATTGTGGTTAGTTGCATGTAAACGAAAATTGCAAAGATCCAGTGTTTCCGTTGTTGTGTGAAGTTCCATTGTGGAAAAATCTTTGTAAAAGAAGGGGATATATTCTTGTGAGAAAGATGGATGAAAATATATTTGGTTTGATCTAGTGGGGATCTGCAATTGAGAGGAATGTCTACATGTTTTAAATGGTGGTTCTCGAGACTATCAGATGGTGCAAGATGTACATCTGCAAAATCTAGGTGGAATGTTGGCATTTTGAATTCTAGATATGAAGTATTTAAATATTGTGGTATTATTTATCTAGAGATCGATATCCAAAAGTTGCAGATCTGATGGAAAATACCAATATGCAAAGTTATTAGTATTATATTTCATATGATCTACATAGATCAATAAAGATAAATCATTGATTTTGTCTCTGTATGTTTTGGTGGTTGGTGTTTGTGTTTTTATTGGTTATAAAAAGGGTTGGTGATTCTCAAACTGGAAGCCCTTGTGTCTAAAACATCAAATATTTTTTTTTATTGGTAATAAAAAGGGTTGGTTGTTCTTAAACTAGAAGCCCTGGTGTCTGAAACATCAATTCTTATGTGTTAGTAAGGTCAAGTTGTTTGATCAACTTTTGAACACATTTAGTATTCATACCTCCATCCTAGCAACTGATGGATAACCGAAAACTAAATATCTAGTAGATGATGGTTGGTCCACTAGATTGCTCATTACTTAACGACTCTTATCATGGAAACCCTGACGAGTCAAGGTGTTAATATTGTTGATCTTGCAAATTTCATCAATGATGGTAAGAGACGGTTACGTATTAAATGGAGATCAAGTGATAGGTCGAAGACGTGGAGGTGAAAGAGTGATGTTTGTGAGATTCCAGAGTGGATGTGAGTGTTGATGAAGACCAGTCAAAAAAAGATTATCCTTGTTGTTGTAATATGTATTTTCAATATTGTAGGAATTTACAAGGTAAGTTCCTCGGACAGAACACCAAAGGACACCGCTCACAAAAAAATCACAGATCAATACACCAGTATTCTAGAACACCAAAGGACACCGCTCACAAAAAAATCACAGATCAATACACCAGTATTCTTGACGTGGTTAAAACCATCAAAGAGGGAAACAGTCCATGGCCCGAGCCAAGCATCCACTTCAGGCAATTTATTAATGAAAGAATGAAAATTTACATAAGGTTCTCTCATGAACGGTTACCCTACAAATCACCCTCCATTCTCTTTAAATAGAGATCATGGACCAATCAGGTGTTAAGCCATGGATCAAGTGTCAGTAATACTGAGGAGAGAATGAACCATTAGATCACTACATATCGTGACCGATGGATTGTAAGTCACAAAAGTACACAGTAAAGAAAAACACTTTACCTAACTCTACACTAGACCAAGTTATACTTAACTATTTCCTAAGTGTCAAAATATCCTAACATCCCCCCTTAAGAACAACTTGGGATAAGATTGAAGGATGTACAAATATGACACAATAAGAGAAGCAAGGAGGCATTAGAGCCTATCCCCCCTTAGTGACAACTTCATGAAATCCAACCATAAATCGAATTTTAGTAAACTTTGCCTCTGTGAGAGCGTTCGTAAAGATGTCTACAACTTGATCATATGTTGAACAATATTGCACTTCAAGGAAATGGTCATGAATGAGCTTTTTGATGAAGTGCATGTGCAGTTCAATGTGTTTGCTATGTTGATGTTGGACTGGACCTTTGCATAGTTGAATTACACTTTGATTATCACACCAAAGTGTAGTCAGATGATGCTGTTGAAAGCCAAACTCTAACAAGATTTGACGAATCCACAGGGTTTCCTTACTAGCTCCTACAACACTACGATACTCTGCTTCTGCTGAAGAAAAAGAAATGGCACTTTGTTTCTTGCAAGCCCATGTAATAGGTCCTGAACCAAGAGTGAACACATAACCTGCAGCAAACTTCTGATCATCAGGGTCACCAGCCCAATCGGAATCAATGAAACCAAACAATAGAGGAGATGCTTTAGCACTGTAATGAATCCCAAACTAAACTGTACCTCAAACATAACAAAGTATTCTTTTAGCTACTTTCCAATGACTTTCATGTGGGTTTTGCATAAACCGAGCAATAAGGCCAACAACAAAGGAAATGTCAAGACAAGTATGGGTCAGATACAAAAGTTTTCCTACAAGTTGATGGTATAAGGTAGCATCAACTTCAGGGGAAGTACAAGTGATTGAAAGTTTGGATCCAGACTGAAAGGGAGAAGAGGTTGGCTTACAGTCTTCCATGTGAAAATGGCGTAGAAGATCATAGGCATACTTGGACTGGGAAAGGGAAATACCTTCCTTGGATTGCAAGACTTGAAGACCAAGAAAATAATGCAAGTGTCCTAAGTTTGTCATTTCAAACTTCTTTTTAAAGTTGGACTTCACATGTTTATAAGTTTGGGGATCACTACCAGTAAGGATAAGATCATCAACATAAAGAATAAGAATGAAAGAGACTTGCCCACTTTCTTGGTGTAGACAGTATTGTCAGAATGACACCTAGAAAAGCCAGTTTCTAAAAGAAAGCTATCCATTTTGGCATACCAAGCCCAAGGGGCTTGCTTGAGACCATAAAGTGACTTCTTAAGCCAACATACAAGGCTGAAGTCTGCTTGTATAAAGCCAGTAGGTTGTTCCAAAGATATTTCTTCATGCAAGTGTTGGGTTGTGTTATATTCTTTCCACATAGTTAACAGGGGGTTGAGGGGTACCTGTAACCCCACTTTATGGTGGTTTTGGACCCTATGTTAGGTTGGACGGACCCACCTATGGTTTTGTGCATGATTTTCACACATGTTTTTTGGACGCGATGGTTTTCGGTCCATGGTATTGGATGCGATGGTTTTTTTGGTCCATGGTATTGGACGTGATGGTTTTCGTTCCATGGTATTGGATGCTTCGGCATGTATAAATATGTATTGTAACATTGAAAGGAATATAATGAAAAATCAAGCTAATAGTCCCGGTTTTGGGATCCAGTGGGAAATCTCTATCTATATGTGTTATATGTGTTATGCTCTCGCAAGTTTATTTTTCTTGTGATCTAGAATTCGTATGCAAGTAATTTCTATACGGGGTTAAAACCTACATTTGGTATCGGAGTTGTTTTGGCTTCAAGGGGACGCCTTTGCTGCTGAGGGGTTTTGTTCGGGCCTGTGGTAGACCCTGTTTAGTGGGAGATCTGCAAGATTGATTCTGGTGTGAAAGAAGATGGCGAGCAGCGGAAAGATAGAGATTGAGAAGTTCAATGGTCATAGTTTTGAGTTGTGGAAACTCAATATGGAGGATCTGTTGGTGGATAAAGATCAGCGGATCGTGATAGATCCGGGTACTAAACCAATAAGAGTGACCGATGAAGAATGGAAGAAGTTGGATCGGAAAGCAAAGAGCACAATACGATTGTGTGTCTCAGATTCAGTATTGTTGAATGTATCAGGGGAAGCTATGGTGAAGGCTCTATGGGACAAGTTAGGGACTTTGTACCAATCTAAGTCTCTGGTGAATAAACTATTTTTGCGGAAAAAGTTGTATAACCTGAAGATGAAAGATGGAGACTCGGTGACAGAGCATTTGAATGCGTTTAATACTGTGGTGAGTCAGTTATCATCTATTGATATTAAAATTTTAGATGAAGATAAGTGCATCAGTTTGTTGTGTTCTCTACCAGATTCGTGGGATAGTCTGGTTATTGCAATAAGTAGCAA
>APFE030056569.1:168338-196588 GCA_000404065.3 Pinus taeda | reverse complement strand
TTTTTTTAAATTCAAATTTTGCAAGTTATTGGGCATTTTCAAATTATGATAACTTCTCCATATAGTGTCAGTTTTTCAAACCATTCACGATGCCGGAATTAGGGAGACGAGATCTATCCGGTCATTTAGGTTGTAGCCCATTCTAATCACTTTCAATTTTGAGTTTTTTTGACACTTAGACTTGAGCTCCTGATCACACCTCCCAAATGAGAAGCTTTTGGACCCCAAAAGCTCACTGAAATACTAAAACTGAATTGTATAGCAAATGAGAATAACATCATCCTCTTCTATTCAGCCAAATGAGCATAACTGATACGAAAACATCCTGACTTGCAACCTATTGTCATGGCAAATTTTTGGTGAATGAGCCATGTACTTGTCGAATCCCGACCAAGTTTTCTTGCCATACCAATCTACAATTTTCAGAAACCAGCAATGACATTTGCTGATGTATGAGCTGAATGCTTTCAATGCTCATGCAAGCTTTGTCAATGTCACTACGCCCATCAATGGCGATTTCTTCTCCAGAATGAAAACTGAAGATGACTTAGGGAAATACCCACAACAAACTTCAATAGGTGAAGTATTTGTAGAAGAGTGCTTGGCCCGACTGTAACCATATTGAAAGTAATGCAAATGCTCATCCCAAATCTTGGGATGCTTACTGCAAAAACCTATCAAAAGAAGTACAATGGTTCTGTTCACGAACAATAGAAGTAGGCAAACCATAATGAACCCAACAGAGACCCTTGCTAAAATTTGTGCCCTCTTTGCTTGCATGCTTTTCCAGCTCATGGAATCTTGCATCGCTTTGCACTGACACTTCATTCTCTGCATCAATAGACACCAAAGGTACCTTGTGCAACATGCAACATCAACAACAAGTTGACCTGAAATGTGCTATACAATTGACATAATCGTCAATGAAAAAGTATGCACTCAATCGACACAATTCAACAACCATGTGCGACACAATCGACAAACATGTGTGCCACAATCATCACAAATCGACAAACATCCGTGATACGATCGACACAAGTCGATAAACAACAAGATACATCTTTACAAACACATGTGTATGTATCATGTACAATGAACTATATACAGTTCGCTGGTTACACATACAACCTCTATGTACATGTGCAACTTCAACTCTTCTTTTAAAATACCAACAGGTACATCATCCCAAAAAAACATGTGGGCGACAAAGAGATGAACTAAAAAGACATTGCTGCAATATAAGTGAGTATCATACTCATCTTTTACACCTCCATGGTGAAATTTTGCAACAACACAGAAAATTCAGTTGAAGGAATTTTCTAACTGAAACTGCTTTCACATGCAATATTGCATCAACTTTTCAACTGAAATACATGATTAGTATGCATGTACAAAATGTGTATGAAAATCAAACCCCATGGCATCTTTTGTTGCAACAACAGCTCTTCATGTGCATCTTTCACATCGATAATGGAATCCATAGTTCCACTTGTGCCAATCTTTTTGTCCTCAAGTTGCATGTGCTTTGGATGACTTTTTGGATGCAAGGTCCAACAATGAGAGACATCATGTCCCTTCTTTTGACAAAATGTGCAACTCTTAAGAACTTTCTAAGAAAGTTTTCTTTGCCTCTTCTGCTTCTTGTGTGCTTTCTTTTTCAACCAGCAACTTGAAGCAACATGGTTAAATCCACCACAAAATGTGCAACAAAACTTTCTTTCATTTGAATAAGAAAAATTATAATTCTTTGCTAAAACATAATCAAATTGATCATGTGAATGTTTATACCTCTTTTGCTGCAATGAAGGCTTAACACAATGGTAAGGATGATTGCCATTATGACATTTATGCAATTGAGAACTTGGGATAAAGGTTCTCTTTGAATTTGCATCACATCCATTCAAGAATTTTGATTCTTCGCCATAAAACTGCTCATATCCAAGACCAACATTCTTGGGATGCTCCACCACCGAAATAGGTTCAACCATGTCTTGTGCATGCTTGCCCAAACCTTTGCCTTCTTGATAGCCCATCTTAAACATTAATTTGGACCCTATACCTCTTGTATGTTTTTCAAAAGAACCA
Organism: Pinus taeda; assembly: GCA_000404065.3. Classification (NCBI taxonomy): domain Eukaryota; kingdom Viridiplantae; phylum Streptophyta; class Pinopsida; order Pinales; family Pinaceae; genus Pinus; species Pinus taeda. The sequence continues at coordinate 194,503 of APFE030056569.1, read as the reverse complement.
ACACACTTTTCAATTGAGGAAATTGTAGATAAGCTTGAATGATTTACCTCCTGAGGATGAGGTATTTTCTTCGATAAAGCTTCTTGAGCTTGAAGGAGTTGTTTCTCCATGTCATGTAGTCTTTGGAGAATTGATTCATTCTCTTCTTGCATAGCCAACAATTGTGCATGAAGCTGAACACTTTCTCTTTGATCCTGAATGAGAATCTACACCATGTCCTTCACCTTAATGAACTCATTCTTCATGTCATCTTTGAAGAATTTCGTGAAGGAGGAAACTTCACTTGTGGAAGAAGTTGACATCATGTAAATGGTAAATTAACAAAAGGAACTTCAAAAAAAAGTTCTCAAAGCTTTCAAACAAATGACAAGCCTTTGACCAAATGTCTTTCCAGCTACACTCTTATTCAAACAACCATAAAACACAAATCAAATGGAATATTCCGACTGCTCCTGAGTTTGTGTTTTCGAAAGATAATCTTGAGATAAATTGGAGTAAGGAAATTAGTCTTCAACCCTTTTCAAGACTTAGCTAACATCAACTATCCTTGCACTCAAGAAAACTTAGACAATCAACCAGTTTGCAAACAATAAAACAAAGATTGATTGTTTTAACACCTTTTTGCACAAACAAATGCTCAAAATATAAACTAAACCAGAGATGGACTGAAGTAGCTTTTATCTACTACACAATTGTATAACAAAAGCAGTTTGAAGGCTTCCTGGCTTGCTTCAAACTCTGTCTATAGTCTATACTGCTTCTCATAGACCACAGAAACAATAACAACCAGCTCTGATACCATCTGATCTAAAAATGGAAGTACTTGAAAATGTGTGCAAGGTATACATTTCCATTAAATTAAATGTACAAACTGTACTCCATGTCTTTTTGATTAAACAAAGTGTTTTTGAAAACTGTTTATGAGTTTTTGTGTGCAGGAAAGTTAATATAATTTGTTGTTTACATATTAAATAAAAAATGTTCAGCAAGATAACTTCAGCATAACATGACACAGATGTTTGATGAGCAGTTCACCCCTCCAGGGCTACGTCTGCTGCATCAAGCCTCCCAAAATGAGCTTGTCCTCTTGTATCAAAACTGCTTCAAATGCTAATACAAGTGTAAAGGTGCCTCAATAGGCAATTCTGAATGCAAATACAGATTCAGAAGACATGAAAAAGCTAAAAATGCCTTTCCATAATAACTAAACAGTGAAAAATTACCCAATACAATGCCTTCTTCAATAGGCCCTGGTGGCTCTTGGAACTTCTTTGAAACTTTTCAGGCTGTAGAAGTCCTCAAATGGTTCTGAAACCTCTGCCATTAGATTTATGATCTGAATTGGATCCATGAAGAGTTATCAGAGAACGATGACTGCATCAGATTGGGACAAACTTCAAAGAATTAAGAGCAGCGATCAGAAATGCCTCTGAATAGTGGCAGTTGGCAGCCAACATGGAACGATGAGGACCTCGGTCAAAGCACGGTAACCGAGGCCCATGGAGACTGTGCAAGAGGTGCAACTAGCCCCTGGGAAGTCCGGATAAGGAAAAGGAGGTAGTTTTTGAGGTGCAATTAGTGCTTAGCACTAATCGCGCACCGCTGGGCAAAACCCCTCGAGAAGGAGAGGCCCTGAGCGCTCGGTCGCATGGGAGCTGGGAAAACTATGGGGAAAAAGGCTAAAGGCAGAGGCAGGACCTGTGCTCCAAAAATCGGCGGTATTTATTGGGGACACCCTTGGGTGGTAAGCAGATTTGGTGAAAACGGAGCAAATCCACTTAGCGTCCAACGCATGGCAAGCGAAGGAGAGAGAAAACTGCCGCTCATCATGTGCTAACAGTCAAGCAATTCAACCGCGCGAAATGAATGAATGGCGTCAGATCTGGGGGATCCAGATCTAACGACTAAGATCAAGCCCGTTGGGGAGACCAAAATCGATAGGGGATTAAACCGCGATCTATAAGAATTTGAGGTCTGATTTGACCGCCAAGGTGGTGGATGATTCATTCCACGAAGTAACTGAGAAACCGAATTGACGAAGCAAGCTGGTGCAGTTTGCAGGATGACAAGTGGCCACTCCCTGTGAGCTTGATGATGACGCCGAGACAGGGAACTCCAAGCGAAGCTGCAACAGGTGATTCGATGGAAGTGGAAGGGGAATCGAACAACCATGAGAACAAATGGCTTTAAAGCCATGAATAGACAAAGCAGAAGACACCGAACATAGAAGAATGAAGAAGAGAAGAAAAGGAAGAAGATAGAGAAAACGAAGAAAAGACAGTGAAGCAAAAAGCAAAAGAGGACAAAGGGCCGAGCTGACCAAAGGCAACGTTGAGCACCAGAGAGCTTGAGAGGTTCGAGCCATCCCTAAGGGGATCTGTCAGGACTGAGCACCACATTGGGCTCCTTCCATTAAAGACCAGAGAGGTCAAGAGCTGGTAAGGAAAGAGTCTGTGCACACTAGTGGCTTGGGGAATCCAAGAACCACCCTGCTAAGCAAATTCTGTTTCAAGAGAATCATATTGAGCTCCTTCATTGTAATTCTCTGCTTTAAGACACAATAAAAGAAGGCGACCATTGAGAGCTGGACCGGAGATGTAGCCCTTGAGGATAGGGCGAACTCCTTATTAATTGTTGTGTTCTTGTATTTCCTTACTGTGTTTCTTTGCTGTTTTCCATTTCAAGTGTCTGTGTATTTGCAATCTGATCGATCCGTTGCCTAAATAACATAGATACACACCAGCACATGACTATGTAATACCTTCATCTAATAAATCTTTAACTGAGATCACTCATAGGGTGATTATCAGATCAAGTGGTATAAAAGCTCTAGGCTGTAAAGGTTAGACAAGCTTATGTTGGTGAATGCTCACTAGATCAAAGCTCAAATTAGGAGAAGGAGAGTTGGTCGAAACTAATCCTAAAATTGGGAGAGTCTATCCTCGGAAGACAATGACAGTGGAAGGTTCTATGGAGCCAAACCCTCAATTCATAGAAAGTTTCCTAGCCATAAAGTCCATGGTAGAAGAAATGTATAGGGACTTTAGAAAGCAAAAGGATGAAGATTCATCAGGCTCTAAACAAGACAAAGAAGAAGATGAGTCTCACTTCCATGACCACTCCAAAGGAAAAGGGAAAGAGGAAAGCTTTCTCCCACCTGCTAATGGCCCTGTGTATAGCAAGAAAGCATCTTTGATCAAGTAGATGTTAAATTTGATTTGCCTATCTATGATGGAGATCTAAATGCATAAAAGTAGGGAAATTGGATTAGACAAATTGATGTTTATTATAGAGTACAAAACATCGACTTAGACAAGAGCAAGATTGAGCTGACAAGCCTACGCCTAGGAGGCACTGCCTTGGTTTGGTGGGAAGGTAGAACCCAAACTGACATGAAAAGACATGGTAAGACTATCTCTGTCTGGAGTGAATTTGTGTCTGCAATAAAAAAAGCAGTTCTATCCATTGGCCTACATGCAACAAGCCATGATGAGTTGGCAAACTCTTTGACAGTTGAATGGGCAAAGTGTGCAAGGGTACACTCAAGAATTTAGAAAGAGAGCATTGATTCTAGGAATCTCATTAGACTCACCAGAGACTCTTTTGAAGTACATTGGTGGTCTACACAGCTACATGAGGCATGCCATCCTCATGTTAAATCCCACTAGTACAGATGAGGTATCTGTACAAGCTACTCATCTAGAAGCTAGAGGAAAGAATGGAAATCCAGAAGTTTGGGGACCATCCCAACCCACTGCAAGCAAGAGCAAAGATAAAATAAAGCAGAAGTGGAAAGCAAGGAAGGCTAACACTGCACAGAAAAGTAAATCTTCATGCACTCACTGTCAAAAGGATGGGCATGATGATGAGCATTGTTGGATTCCACATCCAGAGCTGAGACCTAAGAAATTCGAGGGCAAGAAGAAGAAGATTGCTACAACTATTCAAAAAGATTTGGGGTCAGACTCAGGAGATGAAACAACCATTGCAGCCATAGGTATAAAAGGTTGTCTGCTTTAGAGAATGCTGAAATCAAGAAGTAGGTGCAGGAGTTGCTCCAGAAGGGGTTCATCAGGCCTAGCCCATCACCATGTGGGTCACCAATCGTTTTGGTGAGAAAGAAAGATGGCTCGTGGAGACTGTGAATTGACTACCAAGCACTGGATAAGATAACAAACAAAAACTGTTATCCCCTTCTTCGCATAGATGATCTTTTAGATCAATTGAAGGAAGCTGTTTATTTCACCAAGCTAGACTTGCACAGTGGATACCATCAGGTCAGAGTTGCAGAGCAAGATGCCTAGAAGACTGCTTTAAAAACAAAGCAGGGATTGTATGAGTGGCTGGTTATGCCTTTTAGCTTAACTAATGCTCCTGCTATTTTCATGAGATTAATGAATGATGTACTCAGACATTTTGATGATTTTGTATTGTGTATCTAGATGACATTATGATTTTTAGTAAAACATGGGAAGAAGAACACTTAAAGCATGTTAAGTGGACATTAGATGTTTTGAAAAGAGAAAAGCTTCATGTTAAACTCTCAAAGTGTGAATTTGGCAAAACATCTCTAAATTATTTGGGTCATATAGTAGGGGGTGGTGAATTGAAAATAGATCCCTCTAAAGTGGCATTCATTGTAAACTGGCCTAAACCTAAGTCTGCTATAGAAGTGAGAAGTTTATTAGGAGCAGCACAATATTGGAGGAAGTTCATTTCTAACTTTTCCTCAATTGCAAAGCCCTTACATGCTTTAACAGGATTGAACAAGGTGTTCCAGTGGGGAGGCAAACATCAGAAAGCCTTCGACACCTTGAAAGAAAAGATTAGTACAACACCTGTACTAGCACTGCTTGATCTACAAAGACCATTTGAGATCCAAATAGATGCCAGTGACTATGCCATGGGAGCAGTGTTAACACAACATGATAAACCCAAATGTTATCATTCTGAGACTTTTAATCCTGCAGTAGTTAACTATCCTACATATGATAAAGAATTGTATGCATTAGCTCAAAGTGAAAAAGTGGAAACAATACTTAATGGGCAAAGAGATAGTAATACATACTGATCATCAACCACTTCAGTATCTACACTCCCAAACTAAGTTGCAACAATCAAGACACTATAGATGGATGGGTTTTCTACAACAGTTTCATTTAGTCTTTAGATATAAAAAGGGCATACATAACAAAGTTGCAGACATGTTATTTAGACGCATTATAAATGCATCTACTATACTTAAGCATAATTTTGTGCTACATGAAAGCTACATTGAACAATATGCTCAAGATATAGACTTTAATGATGTATATGCAACTTTGAGTCAAGGCAAAAGAGTAGAAGAATTGGATTATCATGTAAAGAACTAACTCTTAGACCATTGTGGGAAACTTTACATTCCACAAACTGAGAGAGTAAAGATAATTAGAGAAGCACACACTTCTATGATATCAGGTCACTTCAGGGTAAGTAAAACAATTGCACAACTGCAAAGATTTTGTTACTGGCCAAAAATGAACGAGACAGTTTCTAGATATGTAAGAGGGTGTACTATGTGTGCCAAAAGCAAGCCCAATAATAGAAAACTAGGCTTGTACACTCCACTACCAGTTCCTTCTCACCCTTGGGAAAGTGTTTCCATGGATTTTGTTGGAGGACTGCCTAAATCTAGGAAAGGTCATGATTATTTACATGTTGTTGTGGATAGGTTCAGCGAGATGTGTATTTTGATACCTTGTAACAAACATATTACAACTGAACAAACTGCAAAACTGCTCTTTGAACATGTATGGGTTCATTTTGGATTACCCACTTCTATTGTATCTGATGGAGACACTCGATTTGTGGGGAAGTTTTTTTCAAGTCTTTGGGAACTGATGGATGCCAAACTAAAGAAAAGCACAACTTTTCATCCACAAATCGATGGCCAGACAGAAGTAGTTAATAGGTTAGTGATCCAGTTACTGAGAGGATATTGCAGTAAACATCCTAAGCTTTGGGATGAACATTTGTGTTATGTGCAGCATGCTCACAATAGAGCAAGACATTCTTCTACACATAGATCTCCTTTTGAGACCTGTTTTGGTTTCACACCAAGGTCTCCTTTGGATTTTGTCTTTGGTAAAAATACCACAGTTGATGGACATAGTGATGTGGACAAGGCAACTAGGTTCCTTGAACAAATCTAGGAGATGCACCAGGTAGTATGGGAACAACTGGAAAAGAGCCAAGCCAAATTCAAGGCTAGGCATGGCAAGCATCAGCTGGAGCATAGTTTCCAAGTTGGTGACCAGGTCTGGCTGTATATCAACAAGGACATGATGCAAGGTGAAAGTAAAAAGCTAAATCCTATCAGGTATGGACCCTTCAAGATACTTGAGAAGATTGGTGAAAATGCTTTTCGCCTTGATCTACCAGCTTACATGCACATCTACTCAATCGTAAATGTAGACTGCTTGAGATTGTTTGAACCTTTAATGATTGAGGATCCTGAAGCACAGAGCTAGTTTCCTTCTATTGATGACCTGCTACCTGAATATCTTAATGAATTGTAGGTAGACATAGTGCTGGATAGGAAGGTGAGGACAACACGTAGAGGAGATGTTGAGTACCTCAGAATTGGGCTCAAAGGTTCAAAGCCGAGCAGTGCAAAGTGGATTGAGATTGGACAAGTGAGACAACAATACCCTCACTTAGTTGATGCTTGAAAACCAACTTTTGGTGGTCCAAAATCTTTTTCAGTGGGAAGGTCATGATCCAAATTGGATCCATGAAGATTTATCAGAGAACCATGACTGCATTAGATCGGGACAGACTTCAAAGAATTAAGAACACCAGAAACACCTCTGAACAGTGGTAGTTGGCAGTCAGCGTGGAACGACGAGGACCTCGGTCAAAGCGTGTTGATTGAGGCCCATAGAGACTGTGCAGAGGCGCAACTACCCCCTGGAAAGCCCGAATCGGGAAAAGGAGGCAATTTTTGATGTGCAATTAGCGCTTAGTGCTGGGAAAAACCCATCGAGAAGGAGAGGCCCCGAGTGCTCGGTCGCATGGGAGCCAGGAAAACCGTGGGGAAAAAGGCTAAAGGCAAAGGCGGGACCTGCACTCCAAAAACTGGCAGTATTTATCGGGGGCACCCTTGGGCTGTAAGCAGATTTTGCGAAAACAGAGCGATTCCACTCAGGGCCCGATGAGTGGCAAGCGAAGGAGAGAGAAAACCACCACTCATCGCGCGCTAACAGTCGAGCAATTAAATCGCGTGAAATGAGTGAATGGCATCAGATCTGGGGGATCCAGATCTAACAGTTGAGATCGCGCCCGATGGGAAGATCAAAATCGATAAGGGAAGCCGTGATCTATAAGAATTTGAGCTCCAATTTGAATGCCAAGGTGGTGGATGACTCATTCCACGATGTAAATGAGAAACCAAATCGACGAAGCAAGCTAGCGCAGTTTGTAGGAGGACAGGTGGCCACTCCCTATGAGCCTGATGATGATGCCGAGACACAGAACTCCAAGCGAAGTTGCAGTAGGCGATCTGACAGAAGTGGAAGGGGAACCGAACAACCATGAGAACGAATGGATTTAAAGTCATGAACATACAAAGAAAAAGACACCAAACACAAAAGAACGAAGAAGAGAAGAAAAGGAAGAAGACAAAGAAAACGAAGAAAAGGCAGTGAAGCAAAAAGCAGAAAGAAGTCAGAGGGCTGAGCTAACCAAAGGCAATGTCGACCACCAGAGAGCTTGAGAGATTCGAGCCATCCTTGAGGGGATCTGTCAAGGCTGAGCACCACATTGGGCTCCTTCCATTAAAGACCAGAGAGGTCAAGAGTTGGTAAGGAAAGAGTCTATGCACTCTAGTTGCTTGGGGAATCCAAGAACCAACCTGCCAAACAAATTATGTTTCAGGAGACTCGTATTGAACTCCTTCATTATAATTCTCTACTTTAAGACACAATAAAAGAAGGCCACCACGGAGAGCTGGACCAAAGATGTAGCCCTGGAGGATAGGGTGAACTCCTTATTAATTGTTGTGTTCTTGTATTTGCTCACTGTATTTCTCTGCTATTTTCCATTTCAAGTGTCTGTGTATTTGCAATCTGATCGATTCATTGCCTAAATAACATAGACACACACCAACACGTGAGTCATGTAATACCTTCATCTAATAAATCTTTAACTGAGATCACTCATAGGGTGATTATCAGACCAATTTAGAAGGTCAAAAATAGCAGAAAATGGCTTTTGTTTCACCTCAAACAGGTGAACACAGCCCAACACAGCTCCAACACTGAAATGGCCCTAGTGACCCTCCAAGATTCCCTGATGCTAAACAGTGAAAAGAAAGCCTAAACAGGAAAAATAAACTGTGTAAATAAATTCAGAGCACAGTAAACAGTCAAAATAGACTTTTGTTTCACCACCAATGGATGAACACAGCCCGACGCAACTCCAACACTGTCTAGGCCTTGGTGGCTCCCCAAACTTCTTTGATAAAAAAGTACCCGAAGATCACCTCTGTTGGCTCTAAAAACTTTGACAATGGCTCCAGAATGCTCTAAATACCCAAAAAAAAAAAATCTTCCAAAAAGGCCTCTCCTAGCCAAAGTTATGGCTCATTTAATTTTTTCTCCAGTTTGCCCTTGAAAATCTCCACTAAAATTGGCTAACTACTAGTTAACCCGACTAAATGTGGCCTTATTGCCAAATTTGGCGTTGACTACTAGTTAAACGGTCAATTTGACCGTAAGTACCGGCCGGGGACCATGCATGTGACTGCAAGTTTCGACCCGTTAACCGTTTGGGGTTATCCGCTGGGTTTAGGCTGATGGTTTTGCACCTGTGGTTTCATGAATAAGGGGTTGGCTCCCTTTACCGCCCAACCAAATGTCAACCAACTTTAAATATATTTTAATGCCTATGGTTGTTAAGAACCACATGTGGGGGGCCGGTCGAGCCTGTGGGCTGGCGGCCACTCGACCTGGGGTTGAATCCCGTGAACTCCATAATATTTTGCCCATATTCACTTTGCATTCCAGGTGCCACATGTCAGCACTCGATTGGGCCTCTCAAACAACATGTTCCTAAATATTCTAGGGAATATTCCTCAGAATATTCTATATTTAATATATATATATATATATATAATATATATAATATTATATATATATATATATATATATATAATATATATATATATATTGAATTCAAATTTTGCAAGTTATTGGGCATTTTCAAATTGCGATAACTTCTCCATACGGTGTCAGTTTTTTTGAACCATTCGCGGTGCCAAAATTAGGAAGATGAGATCTATCTAGTCATTTAAGTTGCAGCCCATTTTGAGCACTTTCCATTTTGAGTTTTTTCGACGCTTAGATTTGAGCTCCTGATCAAGCTTTCACGCTCCCAAAAAATCCTGCCATACGCTGTAGGATTTACCCAATCCTATTCACGAGCGGTTATCTTGTAGATACAGTCTAGCTCGTCATCGATCTCATTGTCATGCACTGGCTCTATGTAGCGCGATCCTTCTACAAGGTCTAAAGGTACCACTACGCGTAGTGAATTTTTCTCAAATATCATTTTGCGCTTTTTTAGGTTTATCACTCTGTTCATGTCAGTGGCCCAATAAATTCCCAATAGCGTGGGATAGGGATTGCTGTCATCGACAATCTCTATCACTTTGAAATCTTCAAGCACGCTTGCACCTTCGATGTTTACCATTATTCCCTACAATCTTCCCATTGGGATGATCTTCTGCTGGTTCGCCATTCGCAATTGAATAGGGGTTGCAACACGGGCCTACCCATGTCTGCTTTGGCAGCACATTCGTGTGTGATCCTAGATCCAAAATTACTTTATCCATTTCATACTCCCCAATTTGCGTAGTCAATCTCATTTCCCTTCCTGTTCATGATGTATGTTTCCCGAGCTTCTGGACTACGTGCGGTTCTCCTTGTCCAGCGCACCTGTTGATAAATTCCTGCAGTCCCTTCACAGCCTTGCTGTTGCACAACAACTTCATGCATGTCTCCAAAAATGTATTGAGCATTGAAGGATCCATCTCCAGTTCTGGTTGATCCTTACTACCTGAAGTGGAGGCCTCCGTGAAGCTCTTCTTAGCTCCCATGAATGTCTCCTTCGTGCGCTCCAAATCAAATTCAAGTTCCTTTGTAGGAGCCTTGCAAGCCCATGCACTTTCTTCAGGTTTCTTACCTTTGTCATCTCCTATCGTGATACCACTTCAAAGCACGATGTTTACATTCGGGTCCTCTTCACGTGGCTCAGACCTCATCATTTGCAAATTCTGAGTCGGGGGAGGCTGTAGTATCCCTTTATCGTGCAGCCTCGCTATCAATGTAGGGCAGTCCTCGTCCTCGTCCGTTTTGGTCTGCACTCTATAGGTAGGAGTCTGATCCATCATCAGTTCATAACTTATGCAGGTGCACTCATCATGGCCTACTGATCTGGAAAAATTACAGAACAATTGTTGGGATGTCTGCGTATACTTATGTAATAGATGACAATTATCCGTAGCATGTTTTCCTCTTATTTGATAAATCGTGCACCATAATGTAGGCGCCATGCTCGGTCCTTCTTGTGTCTCTGGTCTTAATAGCATCAGCTCTCTTCCCGCGAAGTAGTTCACGAAGACTGGACAATGGTCCTTGTCATGCCCCTGGCCTTTGAATTTTATGCACCATACCTCCTCGTGCGCCTCTAGTCGAGTTGTCCTGTCCTGTTTCAAACTCTGCATTTCCAGACACAAATTTTGCAGTTGGGTGTGGATTTGTTGGACTCCTAGGCCAGGATCTTTTATTGGGGTCTCATGCAGTCTCATTGCAATCTCCAAATCTTTGGCCTGAGTGGATAAATTTTTTTGTGACAACTCCGTCCTTAGATGCGCCGTTAGTGACGCTACAAACCATGCATGGTGTTGTCCATCCATCAATGTCATGTTGGCTTCGCAAATCATACTCTTCAGTCTCTGATCCAGATCCCATGGGGTCTCGCCTAGAAGCATCATGATTTCCTTAAACCCGATAATCGATTGTGTCTCTGATTTTGGCCTGCTAAATTCCCTGTTCAGCGGAGCCTGGATATCTGCAATCATCGCATTTGGATGGTCACTAGAATGCTTAATGAACCATGTTAGTCCGCAATCCTACAATGCGCTTACCAACGTTGCCTTCTTTATATTGTCATCCACGACTCCTTGTGCTTCCCATATAGCTTTTACCATGAACCAAAATTCGTTTGGATCTTGGTTCCCTACTCTGATTACCGGAAATTTTATCGCGCTCGCCATATTGAACTATGGTGGTGGTGGAGGTGGTGTGGATGGAGATGGAGTTGAAGATGGTGAGACTGGTGGTGGTGTAGGTGGAGGTGGTATACGTGGAATTCACTGCCTTATCAGACTGATCGCACTTCTTGGTGAAAATTTCATGAGCTCTTCCTTGCTTTCTCGCCAAGGCGAAATCAAGGGGCTATTTTCTATCTCTGTGCTACCTTCATTTCTATAGATCCTCCCAATTTGCATAGCCCAAAACATCAATTTATTCACATAACCCGCTTTTCACACAATATCATTTTAATCCAAGTGTTCAAAGATTTAATGTACTTACCTCGTGGTTCTTTGAGGAAGCGTCATTCAGCCTCGCTGTAGCTGACTATCATGTCTACCGTGAAATCGGTGATAAACCTTCCTATAATTCGATCGAGCCAATGTTCCACAGCACGAGCAATCTTATCTTCCGATGCTTCTAGTCTGCGTACCAATTCTGGAGTCCACACAATCAGTTTATCGAGCCTACACCTTCCTTGATTGTCTGCTAACTTCGTGATCCACTCATACAACTCAGAGGGGAAGGATGCAAAGAAAATTTCATGGATTCCCGTATATAAGTAGTGCTCTAACCACTATTCCTTTGATACTCGCAGATTCCTGTTTTCCTGCGCCGCGACCTCGTGAATTTTTCTTTCTAACCACCCTTCAATTTCTTTCTTTGTCAGATTCCAGTGACAAGACATCAGACATCCCTTATGCAGATCTCGGTCCTAACAACAGAACCATTTGTTGGCTTCTTGGGGCCTGACCCAGGTTCGGAGGTGATTTAGCCAAATAAATCCTGGTACTACTGGCCCTTTCAGAAACAGTCTGTAGAGCACAGACTGAGGTCTCACCTGAAGTAGTATGGGAGGGTGCTAGAACCAGGTTTTTGCACCCTGGGGATGTTTGAGGAGTTCAAGTGGTCTGTGGCGCGCACTTACCCGTACCTCACAGCCTGTGATGCTGCCTTCGTGTAGCCCTACTCAGGGGCCAAGTAATGTTATTACCCAATTCCTTACTATTAATCCAATATTAGTTGATTAACTTAGCTTATTTGTATGACTTCATTTATACTTCACAATATTCACAATTCATACAAGTGCGTGTAGTAAAGAAACAATATATTCGCAAATAATATTAAACATGTAATAACTCAGAACATATACACAGAATTGGTAAAAAAACCTTTATTTATTAATCTCTTTTTCGATTAGAGACTCGACTCCTCCCTGCGCACTCAGCTACAGGGTCCACACACTTAGCTGCAAACTCTACTAGGCCTCTATGCACTCAGCTACAAAGCCTTTTCCTACTCTACGACCTAAGACAAACTTTGCACTTTTACTTAATCTCAAAGACCTTTCATGCTTATTCTCTATTCCATTCTATTAGATGTCTTTACAACTTAGAGCCTCGCTCTATTTATACAATCCCATGGTCTGTGGACCATGGATAGTGTTTGGAGAATTTAGCATCTACTGATAAACACTAATTCACTAGACAAGTAGCCATGCCCAGAACAAAAGTTTAAAATGTTTTAGACTTTTCCTATAATCAATAAATAAGAGGAGAGGATAGAAGGCCTACTTGTAGTTCCGCTTTCCTCCTGTCTCCCTTGTATCGATTTTGTCGCTCCTTCCCATACTTAAACCGATTGAAAAGTACCCTGTCAACACAACAAAAGATGAAAAATGATCAAAGCATATGATCCATTGAATATAAATGAAAGGAATCAAAATCAATTCATACATATAAGAATTATGAAAGAACACAAATATGGAAAAAGGTTCAAACACTTTATTAGATAGAAGAAGGAATTAAAACCATCAGTGTCTGATTCAAAGTCATTCCTCCAACTTGGATCCCATCCACATCACATCAAAAGCAAGATAAGCTTTTGGCATCACATCATTTGCTCCAAAGTCAAGTCTCATAGCAGCATTATCTCCTTACAATTCAACATAGTCCAGTCCCTGATCACTTAGATGAGTGGTCAATTTATAGGAAGATGAAGGAGGTTTTGTCATTAATGTTGACATTGAATGGCCTTCCATACTTAGAATTAATTCCATGGAGGAAGGGATTCCATACTTAGAATTAATTCCATGGAGGAAGGGATGAGAGGATAGGATGATCCTTAACTCATTCCTCATCCATTTTCTAGCTCATAGGAGTTGATAATACAGGGAAAATTCTAGATGACTCCACAAGATAAGAATATTTCCAAACCCTATGTGAATTTCGCTCATTCTCACCCAGCGCAGGTGAAAGGAAGGCTAAGTGCTCTGCAGAGCACCTTGGCAGTGGACTTAGCTGCTTTGCAGCGCACCTTCATAAGGGCTTACCTATGTTGGTCCCTCTAGAGGTAATTTCTGGATGTCTTCAAATCATGAAACTATTTGGGAAGGAGGCATTTAAAGGGTTGACTTGTTTAGGGCATGAAACAACTGATTTTAGGTTTGATGAGTCCTAAATCATTGATCTGAATGTTGGGATTTGATGTGCCCAAATGGATCTGTAACAGTTGCCCCCAAAAGCATGAAGTCGAAAAAAATGCCAATGTCGAATGAAATGCTTTATGATGTGAAGAGGAGGTATCAAAGTGGAAGGTGACCTTCATCAACTACAATACATATATCATGATATTTGATTTTACATGAATAGCTGAGGGAAGGCATACCCATGCTCAGCTTATAAACTTTCATTACATGTGCATAAACAGTCGTCTACAGATATAGACCCATGATCAGAATGACTATCAATGTAAAGCCATTGTACATATGATTTAGTACTCTTTATATCGCAGCCTGAATGGATGAAACTAGATCCAGGTTTTTCAATCTCGTTCAACTGTTCGCTCAAATACGAGTCTAACCATGTGAATATGTGATCCTAAGTCAAACATGGGAATACACCATCTGATTACCAGCCAATGATGTAAGCTGTTAACATATGCGAGATAAATCACCGATAATGATAATGATTCTCAAGGTACTGTAGTACATTCTGCATGGTGTGAATGGATGATTTGATGTCAAACATCATACAAAGTCTTTTGGTCGAAGGCCTTTGATGTATGCTTATCGCCAAAAGCAAGAAACCTACCATTGATGCATGCAAGCCTCAAGGTACTTAATGAGTGTTTCAGAGTAAACTTCTTGGATAATGAGTTGATGTCGACAAGAAGCAACTCATCGTAGGAGGGCCTTGATGTATCCCACATCAACGACATGAAATGAGTGTAGTGATCTTAGAGATGGAATTTGACTGATGATACAAAGTTCAGGAATGGCGGTCATGGAAATGAAGGTTTATGGTATTGCAAAAGATGGATTTTCATTGGATGACTTATCTTGAACATTTCGGTGACACTAAAGTGAATTGGTAGCATTGACCCAAAGTAAATCAATGGATGATATGATAGAACAACTGTGTGATAGCCATCAAGCTAATAAGCCAACTCAGATAGTGACGGTGATGGAGTGAAAGTGTCATGTTCAAGAGCAACCTACTACCATAAAGTGGTTTTCCCCTTTTTCCATTTTCCCCAGTCATTGCTGACCAGTACCTCTTTATTTTTATCAAGCTTGAGGAGGATAACACATGATTGTTGTATAATTTCACCATTCGGGCGAATCCATCGCTATTTGATGTTTTAACGAGTCTAGCGAAGGTGAAACTTGGTCTTGTCTAGATGGACAAGTTTGTCGCTATTTGATGTTTTTAACGAGTTTAATGACAAAGATAACTCGATCCTTTTCATGTTTAGAGAGTTTGAAAAGGACCAAAAAGAAAACTCCACAATTTATTTTTTCGTAAATTAATCTCTCAAGTCCGAAAAAGTGTAAAATAATACAAGAGAGATATCGTTTCCAATCCGTTAACGAGCTGGAAAGGACAAGCACCCGACGATATTTTCATGTTTAGGGAGTCTTGAAAAGAGCTTAAAGAGGACTCCACTTTGAGGAATGAGTGGTGTCTAGGGTAGCAACTAGTTCTAGTGATGTTGGGACTTCTCAAAACATGTTGATTTATGTGAAGAGGCTGGCTAATAAGATCACTCATTGCAACTATTCCTCAAAAAGGGTAAACAACCAAGTGAAAGCGTATGATCAGCCAAAGGGATGGCAGCGATGGGATGAAAACAACCAAGGCTCATCTGACAAAAGAGGCTGATAGAATGGCAATCACAAGGGTTAAAAATGGAAATGGGTTCATTTTTAGACAAGCTTGAACCATAGGGAACTATGCTTGGATTCAGTTTCATGTTTACACAAGCTTGAAACGAAAACTATGCTTAAATTCAGTTTCATTTTTACACAAGCTTGAAATGAAGAACTATTCTTGAGATTGGTTTACATGCCCCAGCATGATGAAAGGGAGAGTCTCCTATAACCAAATGGAAGTCACTGCAGTGAAGCAGGACAATTATCCAACACTTTTTGGCTTCGTCTAGATAGGGACAAAGGTGAATGGGGTGATTCCCTTCGCATAACCTACAGGGAAACTTAACTTTACCATTAGGTGCATGCCCCCCAAGATTCAATACATTCACCTAAGTAGGCTACTCATGACTATGAGGTGGATGGAATGAAGGTTCGTATACGAGATCAAGTGAAAGACTCGACTGGGATTTTACGAGATCTAATCAAAGACTTGACTTGGAACTTGCTCCAGGGGACCTTGTTTCATTTTTTAATGAGCTTGACGCAAGACAAGAAACTCTGCTCAGATTCCTTGTTTCATTTTTTTAACGAGCTTGACACAAGACAAGGAACTATGCTCATACTCCTTGTTTCGGTTTTTAACGAGGTTAACATAGGACCAGGAAGTATCCTCATATTCCTTGTTTCATTTTTTAACAAGGTTAACACATGACAAGGAACTATCCTCATATTCCTTAGTTTCATTTTTTAAAGAGGTTGACACAGTAAAAGAACTATCCTCATGGACCTGTTTCTTTTTTTAACGAGGTTGACACAGTAAAAGAACTATCCTCATACACCTTGTTTCATTTTTTAACAAGGTTGACACAAGATCAGGAACTATCCTTATGTACCTATTTCATTTTTTAACGAGGTTGACACAGTAAAAGAACTATCCTCATACTCCTTGGATCACAACTCATAAGAGGTCATGAAGGAGAGATCTGGTTCCAGTTCCCCTAGTACATGATGTACACCATCACTGAATTGATCGTCAATTGATGTAGGTATGGAAAAGGTTTCCACATAATTAACTTGTGGTGGGGATGATACCATTGGTACAAAAGGACCAATTAGGGAAGATGGTTGGCTGGAAGCTATATTTGGACTGGGAAATGAAAGCTGGTCAATGGTGACAATTCTACCTTCATGCAGGAAGCAAATCACTCGAAAGAGTGTTGAAACAATAGCTCCCATGCCATAAACATAGTCGCACCCAAGAATTAAATTGTAATCTAAAGGGCCTGGGACTACCATCACATTCAGATAAGCGATTTTTCCTCCCAAAGTAATAGGCAACTGAGGAAGGATCCCTAACGGTTGACTAGTTCCTCTATTAAAAGACACCAGATTCTGGGTAACTAGGACAAGTGGTGGCGAACCGAGCACTTGCAAAGCAATTGAGGAAAGGATACTCACAGATGCACATTCATCTATAATAGTGCTCAATACAATCATATTACAAACCTGTACTATGATTTGGAAAGGCACATAAGAAGGAAGACAAAATCCTGCCAATCAATTCCAATCAAAGGAAGTGACCAGGCTACTTGGAGGGGGTACCGTAGAAACGGGAGAATTAACCCCTTGAGTTACGAGAGCAGGAGGATTTTCCTCTTGTCTTGAAGGAAAAGGAGGACTGCCCGCAAGCTCATTAGAATCTAATGAAACAAAAAGAACTTGAGTGGTATCATATTCACTCTCTTCGGGAAAGGTACGATTAATTGAAGGAGAAATCAGGTCAACTGTTACCTTGACCTATTGATTTGGGTCAGGTATAGACTCATAGGGTTCACTTTCAGAGAGAGTGGGTTCGACCGACAATTAATTTTGGTCAGTCAATTCATCAACTAGTGAAGGATTTAGGGAGATTTTCCTGTAACTAGATGGAAGTCATTGCGATGAAGCAGGACGGTTATCCAACACTTTTTTGGCGTCTTCCAGATAGGGACAAAGGTGAATGGGGTGATTCCCCTCACATAACCTACAGGGAAACTTAACTTTACCCTTCATTCCATGAAATTTACTACCACTAGTTGATGGCATGTCACCAACATTATCTCGAGAAGTTGATGACACAGGGTGTTGTGAATGAGAATGCCATTCTTCTAAGATCTAATGAATGTTAGGACAATTTCGAAGAATATGTTCTCCCACACAAAGTTTGCATGGATATCGAACTTTGTGAGCGTTAATGGATGGTTTCTCATCAGATGTTGCATTCAAAGCAATGGTTTCTTGGTTGCCCCTTTTCTGAATTGGCTTCTTCTTCTTCTTCTTCTTAGCCACCTAGTTACTAGTATCAATACTTTCACCGGGCGAAGAGGAAGAAGGGGAGGAAGAAACAACTAAGGAAGGCAAAGGGTCAACTGGAGGTTGATTTTGTCAAGTTGGAGGTATACTCAATTGCGGAGAAATCACGACATTTTGAACCAAGGAGGTTGAAAACAACCATACTGGCAAGCCAATGGTAAATCCCGAAAGGGGCAATGTAGCCATATATGGAGCACCAATATTTCCAAAAGGAGGAAAAGGACTAGGATTCCCATCAAAAGGAATTCCTTGATTGGTGGACTCCAGATTTGTCGCCTATGTTTCAATCTAAGATCAACTAAGGAGTGAGCATGGAGGATGTTATCTGTGGTCAACTAATTTTATTTTAATCAAAGTAACATAACAAAACAAAAGAGGGATAATCTAGGCAAAAGGTTTACCAAGCAACTATGAACTGCAGAATACCTCCTGACGAACCGAGAAGTACGGGCAGGAAGTCTCCTCGAATGTTGTGTTTGGTGTATCACAATGTACAAGCAGCCAACTTGGTTACCTAAGGATGGATAAAAACCTAGTGTTGTCCTCCCATATATACCCGAAAGTACGTGGAGGCCCAATTCATATAAGCACTATCTAGTGCAAAACCACACAGTGAGAGAATTTCCATATACTTTACGTACTGTAACACCGCCTTATATACCTGAAGGTACTTGGATGAGCTACGATATACTCACGTACATGGAATGAGCTATTACACTCGCAATGTATTGTAGACAAGTTAGTAATAACTACTTTGTTTTACGAGGCCGGAACACGTCTCTAGCCTAGACCTCTAAATGTTATTCATCAGGTGACAATGCTCCATTAGGTAAATTCAGATAAATTTTAAGTTGATCTTCTTTAGAATTTTCCTTTCAAGACCACGTGATGTATGTTTGTAATTCCTAAAATGCAACTAATATGATAAACATTCTTTCCATTCAATTTAACAAAGAAAAAACTTAGCTAGTAGGGATAGAGCAATCAAATTTTTGTCAAAGAGCAAAGAGCACATCTAATGCAATTTCCCTAGCTATTCCTTTCAAGCCTTCAAAAACTACAATATTAATGATGCAAGTTTTTCTTTCCAAATCCCTTAATGTTATGATGAACAAAAAGGAAATATATGCACATACAATCAATCAATCTTTCATATGAACGAAGACTTTTACAACAATTCAAATTCGAAGGAAGAGAAGACTTTACGACACTTTCTTTCGAATAAAGATTAATCAATTATATCCTAACTTTGATTATTTATCGATAATGACAAAGAAAACATGAAGAAATATTAATCAATCCAATCAAAGTCGGGTTGGAAAAGGAGACAAAAATTTGTTCTCTAAGACATTACATTCATTTTTCAATCAGCAAGCAAACAAACAGAGAAAAGTTGGCAAATACACTTTCCAAAGGTGGGAATTTAACCTAAGGTTGATCAGCACAGGTCAAAGAGGGCCTAACTACGCTGCAGAGAACTATCTCTCACTCAAGGGTACTCTACAGAGCACTGTCCCCTGACCAAGCCTGCGCTGATTTCTGAGAGGCCACTCAAGAGTCATCTAACCTCAATTTTTTACCAAAATTCAGTGCAAAAGGGTTGAAATACAATCAATGAACACAAATAAAGTCTACAAGGATGTCTTAGGAGGTGGATAAGCTATTAGGAAAGATGATTCTTCCCCAGTGGAGTCACCAATTTGTTTTGGAGAATTTAGCATCTATGGATAAACACTAATTCACTAGACAAGTAGTTGTGCCTAGAACAATAGTTTAAAGTGTTTTAGACTTTCCCTATAAGCAATAGATAAGAAGAGAGGATAGAAGGCCTACTTGTAGTTCCGCTTTCCTCTCGTCTCTCTTGTATCGATTCCGTCACTTCTTCCTGTACTTAAACCGCTTGAAAAGTACCCTTTCAACACAACAGAAGATGAAAATTGATCAAAGCATATGATCCATTGAATATAAATGAAAGGAGTCAGAAGCAATTAATACATATAAGCATTATTAAAGAACAAAAATATGGAAAAAGGTTCAAACACTTTATTAGATAGAAGAAAGAACTACAACCATCAGTGTTTGATTCAAAGTCATTCCTCCAGCTTGGATCCCATCCACATCACATCAAAAGCAAGATAATCTTATGGCATCACATCATTTGCTCCAAAGTCAAGTCTCATGGTAGCATTATCTCCTTACAATTCAACATAGTCCAGCCCCTAATCACTTAGATGAGTGGTCAATTTATAGGAAGATGAAGGAGGTTTTGTTGTTAATGGTGACATTGAATGGCCTTCCATACTTAGAATTAGTTCCATGGAGGAAGGGATGAGAGGATAGGATGATCCTTAACTCATTCCTCATCCGTTTTCGAGCTCATAGGAGTTGATAAGACAAGGAAACTTCTAGATGACTCCAAAAGATAAGAATATTCCCAAACCCTATGTGAATTTCGCTCATTCTCGCCCAACACAAGTGAAAGGAAGCGTAAGTGATCTGCAGAGCACCCTGGCAATGGACTTAGCTTCTCTACAACGCACCTTCATAAGGGCTTACCTACGCTGGTCCCTCTAGAGGAAATTTTTGGATGTCTTCAAATCATGAAACTGTTTAGGAAGGAGGCATTCAAAGAGTTGACTTGTTTAGGGCATGAAACAACTAATTTTAGGGTTTGATGAGTACTAAATCACTGATCTAAATGTTGGGATTTGATGTGCCCAAATGGATCTATAATAGGTAGGCCGAAATTACATTCAAAACTTAGGGCGGACAACCTATGACTCTAACATACATTTTGTGCTCGCAATTCGCGGAGCTTTACAACAATATCAACTCACAACTTGGGCTTTGAGCCCCAAAGCCCCAAAACATGCCGTAAGGGGATTCCATGCCCAATAGCACAAATTCTTGAAGGAGCTACTCATCCTGTTGTTGGACCAATTCCGGATGAACAACCTATGAGGGGAATGCATCAAGGGTTGATCGACGGGCTTTCTTTCTACAAGAAAATCAATGGAGCTTGTGTACCTGACAAAGAAAGGCATGCTGTTGTGAAAGGTTGGTAGGGAGGCTCCAAAACAAAGCTAAGGAAAGTTTCGGAGGGTGGTTGTAGCTGCAACGACAGGAACCAAGGGCTAGGGCTAAACAGAGGGTCCTATCAGCAATCGATAATCAGAGGTTTGCAATGGTTGGCTCATGTGCCATAATGAAATTTTTGGGATTCAGGATAGAAGGTGGTTGTAAAGGCTTCAAGGAAATAAGGGCCAAGGTTTAATAGACACTTCCTATCACCTATCGCCAATTGGTGATCGATGATCCTTGGTGGCTGGCGTCGATGCAACAAATAGAAAACACTAATAAAGGGAATCCATGTTTATTTAGCATCGGTTTCATGAAACACACGTGAAACCTTGTGTAAAGGGTTAACGAAAAAAATATAGCCCCTGCCGAGGGTCAGGAGGCCTTAGTACCTTGAGGATGAGCCCTTGGTCATAGCCCTTAGCCCTATGGAGAAGAACACAAAAAATGGGCTTATACATAAAGGGCTAAGGACTATTAGAGTTCTCTGTTTTGTATGGATTTTATGTATAAAAGTGCCAATCTGAAAAAAAGCCCTGATAGTGATTTGTAGTGTAAATATGCCAATAGAACAGTAGTACAAAGGTGTATTAAAGATGCATGAATTGAAAGTTCTGGTCTTGAATGCAGAACAAAGACTCCATGACGATGTACATGTAGATCTCGGTGAACCTTAAAGACGCATGGGGAGCCTCTGTGAAATATTTAAGTGGTACTAAGAGTTAATACACAACATGGAGAGTTAGTTGTATGGCAGAGAAGTGATCATCACCCATTCTTATGAGTTTAACACAATGACTGAAGTGGAGTTAGCATAAACCAATAGAATAATGGGGTGCCATGCCTAGGGTACATGCATGGGAATAATTGATGATGGCAATGACTACATCGAGCCAAGATTAGCACATGAACAAAACTGTGAACCTCCATTGAGTTGATCAGGGTGTGGGAGCATACTGGTGAGAGAGAAGAGCAGTGAGTTGTGTAGTGCAACAGAGTGTTGCAAGGGTAGTGTTTTGGTGAAACAGTGGAGAGCCCTGAGCAGAGAAAGCAGAGAAGAGAAAGTGTTGCAGTGGGTAGCAAGAGGAAGACTACCACAAGTGTTCAGAAAGCAGAGTGCAGAAGTTGAATATGCAAACAACCATTAAGTTATTTTACTTGTAACTTGTATGCCTCTGTTTTCAATATGAAATAGTAAAATAGTGGCAATGACAGGTTGGTGCTTGCACACTTAAGAGGTTAATGCCTCTAGGCAAGTTGGTCCTTGCTAAACAAAAGAGATTGGTGCCTCTAAGAAATTTTGTGCCTCTTGGCAAGTTGGTGCTTGCTAAACAAAGATGGTTGGTGCCTCTAGTGAATGGGTGCTCATAAAAAAATAGATGTAATTAAGTTGGTGCTTAAATTACATCATAAAACAAACAAAAAATTGGTGTTTTTTTTCCCTTTGGCTTTCCACGTGAAAACACTGTGTCAAATGTATGTTGATCATTGGTGACTGGCATCGGTGAAACAATAGAAAACACTGATAAAGGGAATCCATGTTTATTTAGCATCAATTTCATGAAACACACGTGAAACCGTGTGTAAAGGGTTAACGAAAAAAATATAGCCCCTGTCGAGGGTCATGAGGACTTAGTGCCTTGAGGATGAGCCCTCAGTCATAACCCTTGGCCCTATGGAGAATAACACAAAAAAATGGGCTTATACATAAGGGGCTAAGGACTACCAGAGTTCTCTATTTTGTATGGACTTTATGTATAAAAGTGCCAATTTGAAAAAAAGCCCTGATAGTGATCTGTAGTGTAAATCCACTAATAGAATAGTAGTACAGAGGTGTATTAAAGATCCATGAATTGAAAGTTCTGGTCTTGAATGCAAAACAAAGACTCCTCGATGATGTACATGTAGATCTTTGTGAACCTTATAGAAGCATGGGGAGCCTCTGTGAAATATTTAAGGGGTACTGAGAGTTAATACACATCATGGAGAGTCAGTTGTATGACAGAGAAGTGATCATCACCCATCCTTATGAGTTTAATGCAACGACTGAACTGGAGTTAGCGTAAATTAATAGAATAATGGGGTGCCATGCCTAGGGTACATGCGTGGGAATAATTGACGATGGCAATGACTACATTGAGCCAAGAGTAGCACATGAACAAAACTGTGAACCTCCATTGAGTTAATGGGGGTGTGGGAACATACTGGTGAGAGAGAAGAGCAGTGAGATGTGTAGTGCAGTTGAGTGTTGCAAGGGTAGTGTTTTGGTGAAATAGTGGAGAGCCCTGAGGAGAGAAAGCAGAGAAAAGAGAAAGTGTTGCAGTGGGTAACAAGAGGAAGACTGCCACAAGTGTTCAAAAAACAAAGTGCAGAAGTTGAATATGAAAACAACCATTAAGTTGGTATTTTACTTGTAATTTGTATGCCTATTTTTTCAATATGAAATAGTAAAACAGTGGCAGTGACAGGTTGGCACTTGCACACTTAAGAGGTTGATGCCTCTAGGCAAGCTGGTCCTTGCTAAACAAAAGAGGTTGGTGCCTCTAAGAAATTTGGTGTCTCTTGGCAAGTTGGTGCTTACTAAACAAAGGCGGTTGGTGCCTCTAGTGAATGGGTGCTCACAAAAAAACAGATGTAATTAAGTTGGTGCTTAAATTACATCATAAAACAAACAAAAAATTGGTGTTTTTTTTCCCTCTGGGTTTCCACGTGAAAACACTGTGTCAAATGTATGTTGATCATGAGATTGTTGTTTGATTATGTGTTTTGAAAGTTTATAATATTTACTACTTCGTGAATGAATGCTTTCACATATGAAAGAACATAAGAAGGAACTATAAGCACAGTAAGAAAAGAAAACTAAGAGTTTCTTAATTTATTGACTCACTCCCCCCACCTCTCAACAATTCCTTAATTCTAACAATTGGTATCAGAGCTAAGTTCCTTTTGTAATAGCTTAACCACTGGAAGGTAGATCCTTAAGTAATTATGAATAGGCAAGAGAGTCAAGAAGTTTATTCAAGTAGGTTACCAGTCTTTGATGGAGCCAATTATTCCTTTAGGAAAGTAAGAATGGAGGCATATCTTATGTCCCCGGGGGTAGATTTTTGGACCTTAGTACTAGTAAATTACAATGTCCAAGATACTCCCCCCACAGATGCAGATCACAAGAAACTGTATCTAAGAAATGGTAAAGCCAAGTGTGCCATTCTTGCTAGTCTCAGTCAGCCAGAACTTGTGAAGGTTATGCACTGTAACTCTGCTTATGAGATGTGGGAGAAGTTTAACTAGTGTCATGAAGGAGATGAAAAGTGAAGCAAGAAAAAATTCAGACCTTTAGAATGAGGTTTGAAAGCTTGAAGATGACTGAGAATGAAAACATAGTTGAGTATTTCCTCAGAGTTGATGAAGTAGTTAATATTATTAGAGGACTTGGTGAGAAAGTCAAGGAATAGTTTATCATTCAAAAGGTATCAAGATCTCTACCCATGAGATTTAATTCCAAAATCTCAGCTATAGAGGAAATGGTCAACCTAAAGGATCTCAATATGGATCCACTACATTGCACTCTCATAGCCTATGAGATGAGAGTGGGAATGGAGAAATATGAACCAAAGGAAGTTGCATTTAGAGTATCCAATAAGGGCAAGGAACACAAAGTTCATCAAAACTACTTTAGTAGTGAATTTGATCAGGATCTGGCTCAACTAGCCAGAATACTAAAGTGTGGCTCTGATAAATATAAAGGGAAGTTTCCCTTTAAGTGTTTCAACTGTGGAAGAGTTGGACATTTCTCTTCCAAATGCCTTACAAAGAGAGGGATGAAATTTAGAAATAGGTCTTAGAAATTTCAGAAGAAGAAACCCTATAAGAAGAAGGGGTTCTATTCCAAAGAGGATAGTTTGGACCCAGAATTAGACTGTGAAGACTCATCAGAAAATGAGTCAAATGCGAATCTTCTTTTGGCCCTTGAAATAGACTCCAAGAAATAGGGTCTTATGGAATCTGAAGAGGAAGAAGAGTAAGGAGTGGTATACCTTGAGGGAGAACTCATTAGTGTCCTTGATGAGTTGAAGAAAGCAAGGAAGAAAAACAAGCAGCTGAAGGAACAGTTGCAATGTGCAGAAGAAGGAATGTATAACTCAGATAATGAGGAGTTTTCATATCAGAAAGAAAAACTTGAAGAGGCTATCAAGAGCAAGGACACTCTATCTCTTTTGTTGAAAGGAGAACAAGGAAATCATGAGAAGCTATAAGAGGAGAACAATCATATAAAATAGGAGCTGCTCAAGTTGAAAAGGGAAATGACCTCAAAAATATGCAAAGATTATTTTTTGTCCTTAAAGCATGAGCTGGAGTAAGCCAGATGAAAAGAAGAGTTACTTCAAGATATGATTCAATAATGGGAATAAAACTGCCAGTATCTTGAAGCAGAGGTGGTCTCTCTAAGAACTAACCTTGAGAAAGCAAAGACCAAGAAGGGTCTAAGTGAGATATTTGTTGAAGGGACTAGAATACTAAATTAGATTCTGAGCTATCAAAGGCCCTCATGAATCAAAACCGGACTGAGGTAGTCAAAGGAACAATAATTTTCTGTCGGGAAGTAGAAGATAAACTTTAGGTCCGCATGAGTTAAAGAACCACAGAGTCGTAGGAGGAATCATCATGAAATATTTCAGGAATACAAAAGAGCAGCTAGACAAAGAGGAGACCGTCAATGGAGGATGAGTCAAACAGACAGTCGACCAAGGTATTTCTCTGCTAAACCCCATAATGATTTTGACAATATGTGTACCTACTTATTTTATGGTCACTGCTACAAGTGTCATGTATTTGGACACAAAGGTATTAATTGTAGAAGTGTCAAAGTTGAAAGAGATGAAAATATCAAGTTTAATTCACATCAAACTATTAATTCACAAGATTCTTCTTTTAAGAATCATAATGCATTCACTCCCCTACAAATCGAAGTTGAAGGTTTCAAATGTAATAATTTCAGGCACAAGGCCAGGGAGTGTAGAAGCAGGTTTGAATACCTATCTAAATCTCAAACTGACAGACATACTCACATACGAAAGGATAAAAGAAGCTGGAAACAAAATACCAAAATTTTAGGTCCGTATACTACTAGTGTAACCGCTTATTGTTATTAGTACAACCCCCTTATTATATTGTTGTGCCCCATAGAAGCCCACTATTGTTATTATTGTTCCCTTACATTATTATTGTTA
>APFE030056569.1:105191-150298 GCA_000404065.3 Pinus taeda | reverse complement strand
AGGCTCTTTACACATCATTTTTGTGGTTGGTGATGGATGTAAGCTCTCATGCTATGATTTTAACCTCAAATCTTGCAAATGAATAGACTTATATGGCTGCAATGATAATGAGAAAACTGTGCTAGGGTTTATGGTGTTTCAAGCTGTTTTTTCCTTTAATTGGTTTCCTTCCCTTCCCTTTTTGCCCACACTCATATGTACATTTCTTTTCCCCATGATCATTTTATAAATGAAATACAAATCCCCTTCCCATCCCTAAATCACTAAAACTGAAAACCCTACCCCTCTCCCAAAGCATCAAAACACAAAAATGAAAACCCTAATTCCCCTCTACCATATGCATGTGTAAATAACAAAAATGTTGGTAAATATGTCACCATGTTTTGTGCATGATTTCCCTATTTCCCTATTAAACATGTACATATGTTCCCATGTTCATTTCCATGCATGTTTTCCCATATGCAATAATCTTTGCAAATGATTTCCCATTTACAAATATGTGTCCCTATAAGCATGATCATTTGCTAAATCTCCCTTGAAATTCACTGTTATTTTCATATTTTCCCATTCCTTATTAAGAAATTCCCTCCCCTAACATTCCCCTCATGTTTTTCCCCTTGAAACAACATAGAGTTCAGCATTTTTGCAGGCAGAGGCAGCAGTTCCATTTGTCTTTCAGTTTGTCCACTTTGCTCCAAAAAACCATGTCAGAAGCCGAGACTTATGAGCAAAGTGATGACCATTCATCATCCACAGAGGAGAGGAGGCCTCGTAAGGGTGGACATCATAAGCGAGAGGAGCCCACCTCTCTGGCAGAATTACAGGCCTGCCCCATGGTAGTGAGTTGTTTTCAGTATATGTCTTGTTATGATTTCTGTGTGAGAATTTCTCAGATTCAGCATCATAGAGAGTTGGCCCACTTGTTTGTCTTGCACCTCCGTGATGGACATGTCACTCTGGCAGGGGTGAACTTCACATTGACTCTTGAGGTGATCTCACAGAATATGGGTGAGGTGTGGCCTAAGCGCAGATTACTAGATTTTGTTCACTTTGAGCACTATGTCCGGCCATCATTTGTGGAACTTTTGACAGGTGTTTTTCCATTCTTCGGAGCGAGTATGCTCCCATCATGAGGCTTATTATGCATTATTTTACCTGTGAGGGCAGATTTTCACAGGTGTACTCCTATCATATTCGCCTTTTGATGCATTTCACCCAAGTGAGGATGATGAACATCCCGGTCTTCTTATTTCAGAACATTCAGAGGATGGTGCCCATGTTGCAGAAGAAGACCCCGGCTCAGCAGTACAGGAGCCTATACCATTATGGTTTGATTCAGCTCATAGTCTCACATCAGTGGACTCAGCAGGGCATTTCATGGGAGGAGTTCATCTCCCATGAGTTTTTCACAGTGCCACATCAGCCACATCAGGAGGTCATTCATGAGGAGGGAGGACCATCTCAATAGCCTGATGCTCCCGTCACCCGACATGTTAGCTCCACTCCTTTGGTCACTTATCAAAGAGGCCCAAGGGCCTTATTTGCAGCAGCCAGGCGAGTACTATCTCCACAGCAGGTGGAAGGGGTCTCGCCTTCATCATCATCACAGCGAGTGTTATCTCCACATCAGATGGAAGGGGCCTTGCTTTCTTCACCAGCACAGGTACTAGAGAGGGGCAAGCAGCCCATGATCGAGGAGAGATTGTCAGGCGATCCGGTTATTGATCTTGACGCCGTTTCTCCTAGCATAGAGCTCAAGGATATCATCCGAGAGCAAAGCACCGAGATTCAGTCGCTACAAACGAAATTATTGGTGGAAAAATGGATTATTAATTATTTATAGCAGCGAAACAAACCACTGGAGGATGAGCACAAGTTATATGAGCTGCAAAAGATTCGTGAAGACCGGGAATTGGCTCGCAAGAGACTCGGTGACTTGAGACCCATAGATCGAGAATCTATGCTTATTTGGGATAATGCTCATTTGAAAAAGCTCTTAGCTAAGGCCAATCAAAATGACAAGCTGTTGAGAAACATGAATAATCACTATTGGGCAAGGATGCATGTATGCAAGGTCAGAATGAAAATGTTCCAAAGAAGGTGGTCTGAGGCTCTTAGGCGGAAGAAAAGGACCAATCCACTCCGTATCTTGGTAGAGGCATCCCTCAAAGATCATGGCACTCACTAGCATCATCTACAGCACAAATCCCAAAAAAATTTGGAGAAAATTTTGTCATTTGTGAATTTTTTGTGCAATTTACAGGTTTTGGCTTCTCAACGAGTCTCACCCCCGGTGAGACCCTTTGTCATCGTAGCTCCGTTTGGCAAAAACTCAGCATTTTTGGATTTGGCATGAAAATTTACACTTTCTCATCCATTAGTAAGAAATTTCATCAGTTCTGGGCCTCCAAAAGGTCAAAATGCATGCAAAATTTGACTTTCTGCCCCTTTTTCGAGTTGCAGAAACCAGTCTTGGGAGAATTAAGTTTTGATAGGGAAAATGACCTCCAAATTCAAAAATTCTAGTTGGGTTGGAAATTAGACTTGCATACCTTTCCAACGAGCTATCCTACACCTAATTCTGATATCGGGAAGGCCTCCAAACAGAGCCGCAAAAGTGTGAGACCCGTTGAGAAAAGGTGTGCGACCCGTTGAGGAAACTTTGCCAGATTTGACCAGTTCAGCCCAGAAAACGCAGTTTGGCTCCAGTTTGACTTTTTGGGGTGAAAGATGATTATCTTTGATGTAATTATGGCAACTCTAAGGCACTTTTACTCTTGTTTAACACTTCTAGAAGATTCATTCATGTAAAGGGTAAAAATTGAATGCATGAACTGATTTCCAAGTTTATAGAGGCAAGTTGTTTTGACTGCCTATTTTGTAGTGCTTAGTTTAGAAGTTGTTCAAACTGCTCCTAGGATAGTGAGCTCGACTCCTAGAGGCAGGGAAAGAGGTTAGATCATCTATATTATGTACTTTCATACTCATTTTCATGGTTGGACTCTTGAGAGAGCAGTAGCTCATTGTATTATCTCTTGTATCTCAGCAATTTTTGGCAAGGAAGACCAGGGTTTTGCAGTCATCTTTGGGATTCTTGTGGACTCATGTGTTGATGGTGTGTTTCTTCAGTCATTGTAAGCTTTGTTATGTGTTTCATTTTCCTTCTATACTTCTGCATATTAAACAAATGAAGTGATAAAGTAAGAATTCATGCTTGCCATGCTCTGCTTTTAAATTTGTTTAATTTTAATGTTTTCTACTCTCTAAAGAGAATTAAAATTCATTGTTTGCTCTCTTTAGCCTTCTCTCTATCATTCCTAAACATTCACTTCAGTCAAAGACATCAGCACGGTTTCCTACCTCGCCCCAAAGACTCCCCTGCAAAATATGTGTCCCATCCCCGAAGCCAAAATTGCCCTCTCCTCAATTTGCCACCAAAAACCCAAAAACCCCAAAATCAACCTCTTTTATTAGTTTACTAGCCTAATATCAGTGATACTTTGTTGGTCATCTCCCTAATTGAATATTTTCCGAGAGAGACCGAAGAGAGCCTTCTCCTGCCCCGTAGAGCTAGCTACGAGGCTGAATGGTGTGATGTAGCTTTGAGATTTGCCTTTCTCAGCCTGAGGTGAAATTTCAAACGTTAACAGAAAGCATTGGAAGAAATTACCCCTCCTCAAACTCTAAATATAGAAGGACATATCAAGAAGAAAAAGATTCAAGCAGTGAAAGATCACATCGAGCGTCAACAACAAGTTCTCCAACTTTCAAAGGATAACGCCACTTTGGCGCAGAATCGAATGAAACAACAGGCAGATCAACATCGCAATGAAAGAAGTTTTTATGTAGGCGATTGGGTATTTTTATGGTTACATACATACAAAAAAATGTCCCTCAAGCAAGCTATTTATGAGAAGGAAATGTTGGCAATACTACATGCACTTAAGAAACGACGACCTTACCCAATGGGAAGACACTTCAAGGAAAAAATGGATCATGATAGTCCTAAATACTTTTTAGAAAAAATATTATCTTTAGAAGAACAAAAAAAATGGGTCACAAATATTTTGGGTTGTGACTTTGACATCATCTACAGAAAAGAGAAGAAAAATTTTGTTGCAAATGCACTCTCAAGAAAGGATGAGGATGTGGAAGCATTGTTTTGTGTTATTTCTATTATCCAACCAGATTGGATAAACGAAGCAAGGTATGAATGGAAGAAGGATGAAGAAGTGTGGCCACTCATTCAAAATTTGCAGAAGATCCCAATTCAAACAATATTGCCAAAACTTGAAGAGGAAGGAAAAATCATATTAGAACCTGGAGCAGTCACAAAAACAAGAACCCGACAACTACGAAATCGATCAATTTCAGAGTATCTCATCAAGTGTAAGAACTTACCCACTGAAGATTACACATGGGAGGACAAGAATTTTATACAAAAGCATCAAGAACTACTCAAGCGTTGAGGACAACACTTTTTGAAGGAGAGGGGCATGTTAGGTCCCTATATTACTAGTGTAACCCCTTATTGTTATTAATAAAACCCCTTTATTATATTGTTGTGCCCCATATAATCCCACCATTGTTATTATTGCGCCCTTACATTATTATTATTATGTCGGCTCTAATTATATTATGACCACTTAGACTCCTATATATAGAAAGGAAGTATTTTCATTTGTATCATCCAAGAATTGTTCATTTGTGTAATATAAAGGAGGTTGCCACCTCGAAGAGGCTTATTTCTAAGGCGTTCATCTATATTTTGTATCTTTTTGTGAGCTGGGTTCATAACACAAAAAGAGCATGCCATGTGGGCTCACCTTATCAACACATGATAAAGAAAACAAATGGTAAGTAGACAGTGGTTGTTCCAGACACATGACTAGAGACAAGAGCAAGTTTATGTCACTAAAAGAAAATGGCAGAGGAGGCAATGTCACCTTTGGCAACAATGCTCCAACAAGAATCAAAGGAAAAGGAGTGGTCATACTTGATCAAAAGACAGAAGCACAGAATGTGCTGTACGTGGAAGGCCTCAAAGACAATATTCTAAGTATTAGCAAGATGTGTGACAACGGCTATGATGTGACCTTCTGATCTAAATATTATGAGATTCAAAATATAAAAAATGGAAAACTAGTGGGGAAGGCAATCAGGACTCACAATAACATTCATGTGTTTGATGACTCAAGGTTCAGATGCTACTTGAGAAAAACTAGCGAAGAACGACTGTGGCATAATATGCTCTGACACATGAATTTTGATAGCGTGATAAGGATAAGAAAGATTGGCGCAGTAAAACAATTTCCTAGATTGTTAAGGCTTATAACACCATCTACAATTCATTTCATTTTGGCAAGAGGACTAGGACTCATTTCAAAAATGAAAGAGTTCTCCTCATCAAGACCTATGGAGCTTATTCAAACACATATTTGTGGCCCCAAAAGAACAAAAACATCAAAAGGAGAAAGGTACTTCCTACTGTTCATTGATGATTACACGAGGGCTACTTGGAGTCTCCTCCTAAAATAAAAGTTGGAAGCATTTGAGAACTTCAAGAAGTTTAAGGCTCAGGTAGAGAATTAGAAAGATTTGAAGATAAAATGTTTGAGATTAGATAGAGGGGGATATTTCACCTCAAAATAGTTTTAAGAATTATGTGAAGATAAAGGTATTAGAAGGCAGTGCTTAGTGTCCAGAATTGCTCAGAAAAATGGACTTGTGGAGAGGAAGAACTAAACAATCCAGGGAATGTCCAAAGTGATGTTAGATGAAGCAGGAGTGGCTCACCACTTTTGGGGAGAAGCAGCTCAAGCAACAATATACTTGTCAACCATAACTCATCTCAGGCATGATAGTGACAAAACTTCATATGAGCTATGGAAGGGTAAAACTGCATTAATTAAAATCCTCAAGGTATTTGGGAGCAAGTGCTTCATTAAAATAAATGAAAATAACCTTGGGAATCTTGACTCACATGTTGATGAAGGAATAATTCTTGGATATTGTATTCGAAGCAAAGGATATAGATGCTACAATAAGAGGACAAGGAAGATAGAATACTACATTGACATAGCAGTTGATGAAGTAGGCTCACAACCTAAACCATCAGAAAGTAACTTGGAATCAGATAATGAATAGAGTTCAGAGTTGAGGAATGCACCTCTGAATGAAACAAATTCAGACAATGAAGGTGAGGAAGCAAGCACATCTTCAAGGCCAAAAATACCTTCTAGGTATGTGCAAAAGGAACGCCCTGAGAGTCAGATTCTTGGAGATCAAAGAAAGGGTGTCCAGACTAGAAGGAGACTTGTGGGGAATACAAATCATGAAAATTTGGCTCTACTATCACAAATAGAACCCAAAAACCTCTATCGAGCAAATGAAGATAAGTGTTGGGTTGAAAGCCATGAATGAATAGCTAGACCAAATTGAGAAGAATGACACATGGGAGCTTTTCCCAAGACCAAAAGAGGAAAATGTTATTGGAACCAAGTGGGTTTTCAAGAATAAGCTGAATGAAAAAGGTCAAGTAATCATGAACAAATCTTGGTTGGTTTGCAGAGGTTATGCCCAGATAGAAGGGGTATACTTAGAAGAAACCTTTTCACCAGTAGACCAACTAGAAGCCATCAAAATCTTCCTTTCTCTTTCCATTCACAAGAACATCAAATTTTATCAGATGAATGTAAAGTCTACCTTTCTCAATGGAGACTTAGAAGAGGAGGTTTACATTGAGAAACTTGAAGGTTTTTTGGTCTCCTCTGATGAAGGGCTTGTATGAAAATTAAAGAAGGCTCTGTATGGTTTGAAACAGGGCCCTAGAGTCTAGTATGAAATGTTGGATAATTATCTCCAACAACAAGTTTTTAAGAAAGACTTAGTTGACAATAATATCTATGTAAAATATAAATATGATCATCTAATGATAGTGGTAGTGTATGTGGATGACATCATATTTGGCAATGATGTGGAGTAGTTGTGGCATCAATTTGCAAACTATATGCAAACATAGTTTGAAATGTCCATGATTGGTGAGTTGTCCTTCTTCTTGGATCTGCGAATTACTTAGTCCCCATGAGGAGTTTTTATATCTCAATCCAAATACCTCAAGAAAACTTTGAAGAAATTTGGAGTGGAGGATTGCAAACCTATCAATACACCCATGACTACAGGGTATAAACTATGTAAGGAAGATGCAACGCCACAAATAAATCAGAATTGATATAGATCGATGATAGGAAGCTTACTGTATCTTGCAACTTCAAGGCTAGATATCTTTTAAGTAGTGGTAATTTTGGAAAGGTTTCATGCTTGTCCATGACGAATTCATTTGGTGGATGTTAAGAGGATTTTCAAATATCTTCAAGGTACAAAAAAGTATGGGTTGTGGTATCCCAAGAGTAAAGACTTCAATCTGAAGGCCTACATAGATGTAGACTGATCTGGAAGTCTAGATGACATGAAGAGTACTTATGGTGCAACTTTCCTTTTGGGTGACTGCTTAGTATCGTGGGTTAGAAAGAATCAGGGCTCCATCTCTCTATCGACAATTGAAGAAGAATATATTGTTGATGCGACATGTTGTACATAGATTCTATGGATGAAAAAAACCATAAAGGATATAGAGGTAGAGTTGCTTAGTCCCATTCCAATATTATGTGACAGCACTAGTGTAATCAACATCTCAAAAAATCCATTCATGCATTCAAAAACCAAGCACATTCCTATCAAGTATCATTTCTTGAGGGAACAAGTTGCAACCAATACTGTTAAACTTGTCTATGTGCCCACTAAAGAGAAACTGGCAGATATCTTTACCAAGCCACCTACAAGAGAACCATATGAGTATCTCAGGCAACAGATAGGATTTGTGACTCCTCCCTCCAAATGAATTCATTTCGTTAGGATGTGCTAGCTATTTAGTAGGAGGAAATCTTTGTAAAGTAGGTTGCATTGGTTCAGGGGGAGCGAAAATGAATTTTTCTTTGCCACTAATGTCAAAGGGGGAGAAATTTGGCATCAGAGAAGACCATGCCAAGCTGAGGGGGAGTCTGCAATGTTGCCATCAATTCCAAAGGGAATATTGTTGGACATTTGATGGTATGAAAGTGGTTGGTTGTGTAAGTGTTGGCATTGTGTCAAACAAGGCTCAGCATGATGATGAGGATTCATACCATGGTGGTTGCGATTCCTATTGAAAATGGAAACAAGAAATACTAAAAATAGCATTGCTATAAATAGTATTTCAAGATAGATTCCAATTTTAGTTAGTCCCTGAATTAAAATTGAGAATTAAAATTTGAATTTGTTCTTAGAAGCTATTTGATTAATAATTAATTAATTCATCTTGAGTTAATTAGTTGGAGAAAATCAAACATGAAGTATATGTGAGGACATGCAACAATTATCCCATTGTTTGAGGAATTTATCCCTTAGTTAAAGAGATAAGGATGAGTTGTAATTTGAGTTGTAATTAGTTAGCTCAGTTAACGGAGTTAAGTCCAGTTAGATTAGTTCAAATAGTTTGTTGAACTAATTGTGGGTTTAGTTAGTTAATGCATGCATGCATGTAACTTTTGCACTTCAGATAACTGAATATTCTCTCATACATAACTCATGCATGTCAATTTAGTCAGAGACCTAGTTGAGATCAGAGGAAGATACAATGTACTATCAGTTGGAGGATTTTTCCTATATAGGAAACTCATCCATGCAGAAGGAATTAAATCCTTCAGGATTGCACAGTTATTTCAGAGGTTAGTGTTGTGTGTGAGGTGAGAATCACACAGATTGCAGCTGGAGGACCCAAGAGAAACTGCGCAAGGAAATAGGAGGCTTGGAGGATTGAAGGAAGGTACAGGTGTTGTCTATTCTATCTATGAGTAGCCGTGAGGGATTGTATTGAGAGCTATATAGCTTGTGAGCTAAAGCTTTGTGTAATCCTGAGATATTTCCACTTGTATGATAATACAGATAGTGGGGTTTTTAGCTGAGGCTTTCCCCAGAGTATTCTTCTGTGTTTCACGTGTATGATTTCTTCTTCTCTGTCATATGTGTTATGATTGATCTTTCTCAAATTGATTAAGCTTCCCCAAAGTTTGATAGTAGAAGTAGATCAAGTATTTTCTTTAGCACATTGCATTATCAGGTGTTCTACAGTGAGAATTTCTACATGGTATCAGAGCTAGCTGACATATACAAAAATTTCTACATGGTATTGGAGCAAAAGTGATCAAAGGAGAGAACAATATACAAGAAGGGAGAAGTTTGAAGTTTGAGCTTCCTAAATATAGAAATCGAGTTCTTATCACATCTCAATTTTACCAATGGCGTTCAATGGTTTAAGACTCGAGTATGCCCTTGATGGCATCTCGAATTATATAGCCTGAAAGGATCGCATGGACGCAGTATTGGAGGATAACGGTCTAAAGGAATTCATTGATCAAGAAGTACCCAAGCCGGCAGTGGCTAATGCTACAAAATTGGCGGAATGGAAGAAATGTGTGGCTAGAGCAAGGAGAATCCTTCTAGAGGGAGTTCAAGACCACATAGTTTCGAGTCTCCATGGGACACAATTTTCAATGTGGAAAACATTGAAAGATCTATATCATAAGAGCAGCGATCAGAGAAAGCTGGCACTGAAAGACAAGCTTCAAAAAATCAAGTGTGAAAAGGGCAACATGATCTCTACATATCTGAAGAAGCTCACCACCTGCAGGGATAAGCTTGGAAGTGTAGGGATCACGACAACCGATGATGACATGGTGAGTATAGCTCTCATTTGTCTTCCTAAGAGCTGGCATAGCTACGAAGACTCGGTAAATGGAAGAGAGAAACTGCCAAATTGGGAACGACTTTGGTCAGATCTGATGTAAGAGGAGATAAGAAGAAGCACCAGAGATGGTTCTTCATCCAAAGAGGATGAAGAAAATTGTGCCTCAGTGAGTAAGGCAAAGAAGGGGAAGGAGAAGGATTCTCATCGCAAGTTGAGTTCTTCCCATGGTGGGAAGAAGTTTGACAAATCGAAAGTGTGATGCTTTCATTGTCATGAGGTGGGCCATTATGCAATAAATTGTCCACAAAAGAAATCCAAGAAGGGATCCTTGGAAGGATCAGAAGGTGAGGCACTGGCCTCACAATTCAAGTTGGATTTCACCCTCTTCACATGCGTGGTTTCTTCCATGGTGGGATGCAGTTGGTTTCTTGACAGTGTTGATTCTTTCCACATGACTGACGACAAGAGTTTGTTTAGTACCTTGGAGGAGAAAGATCTCCAGATACTCATAGCGATGGGTAATGATGAAAAGTATAATGTCTCAGGTGTAGGCATGGTTGTTTTTTAGAGGGAGCATGGAACTTGCATTAACTTGACCGATGTCAAGTATGTACCAGGACTGAAGAAAAATTTGGTGTCAATTGCAATGCTGGCAGACAAAGGCTATGATGTAGTCTTCAGTAAGGGAAAGGTTTTCCTTCGACACATCAACACGAGATAGGTGAAGCAGATTGGTTCACGAGTCAAGAACCTGTATGCTCTTGAGGTTCAAGATGCATGCAAAGCCTTGAGGATCAAGGTGATTGTTGGAGACTTGGTGGTTGAGAGGGAGAGTACATTATCTCTCAACATGCAGCGCCAGAAGAAGTCTCGGGCAATTATGGAGGAGCCACAATTGGTGAAGCAGCTTCAGGAGGTTGTGGAGCAACCACAACAGGAGAAGTTGAGAGGAGATCACGTGGAGGCATCCACTCATGCAAAGACCTCTATTAGGGGGGAATTTCAAGCCAAGTGGGAAGAGGGATCACATGCATCCATACCTCTAGGTAGGAGGTGGGGCGATGTGGAGTGACAGTCCCAAGAAGGCTGGAATAGGGGCAGGATCATTGAGGTACCCAACCTCTTTGATTAGACCTTGCTACGGGATCCACGATGAGGAGTAGTAGGACTTGTTGAGTGGGTAGAGATAGATGCGGATGGAGCAGTAGAGAGAGCTACAGTGCAGAGCTAGCATGCTACAACAATGTGAGAGACACAGGAGTGTTGCACCAGTGCAGGATGGCACAAAGAGGTGTGCAACAGTGTGAGATGCATGGAGTGTTGTAGTAGCTTAGAGGTCTCAGAGGGAGAACTTGTCAGCGGCAGAGGGAGCTTCAACATCAGAGGATGTTTCTAGTCCAATAGGGAGGTCAATTGGGAGTTCTTTTTGTTTCTAGAGTTGTTGGAGCAATAACACTTGGGAGAAGTGTTGCATGCAGAACATTCCAAAGGTTCAGGATAGGGTTTGAGTTGAATGTCTTTCTTGTTGAGAGGGAGTGTTGAAAATGGTAACAAGAAATGATAAAAATAACATTGCTATAAATGGTATTTCGGGATAAATTCCAATTTTAGTTAGTCCCTGAATTAAAATTGAGAATTGAAATTTGAATTTGTTCTTAGCAGTTGTTTGATTAATAATTAATTAATTCATCTTGAGTTAATTAGTTGGAGAAAATTAAACATGAAGTCTATGTGAGGACATGCAACAGTTATCCCATTGATTGAGGAATTTATCCCTTAGTTAAAGAGATAAGGATGAGTTGTAATTAGTTAGCTCAGTTAACTAAGTTAAGTCCAGTTAGATTAGTTCAAATAGTTTGTTGAACTAATTGTGAGTTCAGTTAGTTAATGCATGCATGCATGTAATTGCTACACTTCAGATAACTGAATATTATCTCATAAATAACTCATGCATGTCAGTTCAGTCAGAGACCTAGTTGAGATTAGAGGAAGAGACAGTTTACTATCAGTTGCAGGATTTTCCTATATAGGAAACTCATCCATGCAGAAGGAATTAACTCCTTCAGGATTTCGCAGTTATTTTAGAGGTTAGTGTTGTGTGTGAGGTGAAAATCACACAAGTTGCAGTTGGAGGACCCGAGAGAAACTACGCAAGGAAATAGGAGGCTTGGAGGACTGAAGGAAGGAACAAGTGTTGTCTATTCTGTCTATGAGCAGCAGTGAGGGATTGTATTGAGAGTTGTATAGCTTGTGAGCTAAAGATTTGTGTAATCCTGAGATATTTCCACTTGTATGATAATACAGATAGAGGTGTTTTTAACTGAGTCTTTTCCTGGAGTATTCTTCTGTGTTTCATGTGTATGATTTCTTCTTCTCTGTTATATGTGTTTTAATTGATCTTGCTCAAATTGATTAAGCTTACGCAAAGTTTGATAGTAGAGTTAGCTCAAGTATTTTTCTTTAGCACAATGCATTATCAGGTGATCTACAGTGAGAATTTCTACAATTCGAGCTAGGTAGAGACTTTGGAGCCATATTTTGAGGCATAAGATGGGCTTAGTGGCTAATCAGACTCCTTTCATTGGAAATTTCTCTTGAAGATATTTCCAATGGTATGCGGAAGTCCAGAAATGGACTTGTGGTTTGAGAGATATGGCTCATTGAAGTTCAGGATGATTCAAGCCTTCTGCTGTGAGGGATATCGGAGATTGGAGGTCCCCGCGAATTGGAGGTCCCGGCGATTGGCATATCGGAGGTCTCAACGAATTTCTGCTATTGGGATTAATGCATGGGTGGTTTTGGCTGGAATACCCTCAAGGATCTTCCCAGGATCCAAGGCAAACCATTTGAGATTAACTGCAGTTGTCACAAAGAAGCTTATATATATCTATATCAATGCATGATTAACAAAGCGGAAGAAGAGATATTACCTCAGTCCTTATTGCATCCCTACTGGAGAACCTAATGTAGCAAAGCGGGAGACCCCTCTACCATCTCTTATATCAACACCTACACATAAAAAAGACAGAGAGTAATCCTACAATATATAAACTTAGATAATTAAAACATTAATACATAAAGATATAAAACAACATGCATCTAAGTTACTTATATGTTATGGTATTGAACCAACATGTAAATAAACATGACATCAACATCATCAAGTAGACAACACAACAATAGATCTATATTATTATACTAAAAAATAATGATTACAACCATCTTGGCTGGATCAAGATTCCTCTAGTCCTCCAGCTCCTTTCTCTCTCTCTCAATCTCTTGGTAGCATACTAATACTATATCTCATACAAAGTTTCGACAATCATTTGACAACCACTCAACCTCTTTCAAAATGACCAAGCCTCCAATATATAGACGGTGAGAAGTTCATCATTGCCAATTCTCTCATGAGCTCCATTGAGGGAAAAGCTAGGATATTTCCTCACTCTATTTTTATTTCCCTTTCCATGAGACTTCGTTAGGAATATCAATGTCCTTAGTTAGGTCGGAGGTAGATGTTTCATTATTTTCAAGTTGACATTTGAGTGAAAGGCAGAGTGTCAGCTAGTCAACTCGCGCTTTGACATCTGGATCTCACAAATATTTAGTAACGCTACCCTTTAGGCAAACCAGTGAGTTAACCTAGGGATGAACACCTCAAGCTAATACATGGAGAGAATTATAACTCTTCTTGCCTGTTTATGGGTTGCGTTTCCCTGGAAAATAGATATGTGCTTTTGGTCTGGTCTTCAACCAATGTGTATTTCTTCTCTAAGCTAATGAGGAGGTCATTTTATTATATAACATATGCCCTCTAAAGTGTGAGGTCAAAGACGAAGATGATGGCCGAAATACTTTATAAATAATTTTGGAAAGAGAGAGAGGATCAGAGCTTTAGGACTGCGGGAAACTTGAAATATAAAATCATGTCCTGAGTTGGGAATTCCCATGCTTAGTAGCTATGCCAGAGTGATTTCTCAAAAGAGGTATGACGATCATGTCCACCGATAACCAAAATGTGGAATGTGTCATAATATGATCATCTTGATGATTTGTCTCTAAAAAAATATACGCAGCTTGGGAGAGGAAACAAGGTTGAGTGATGTAAGCCTCTACCCAAGGTCTTGGTCTCCACTTATTTGAACAAAATATTTCTACACATGGGAATAAAGGAGTTGAAGTTGAACATGTGAGAAATTATCTGATTACTAGTCAATGATTGAAATTTTCAACAGAAGCAAGGATGACCACCGATAAGGATGATGGTCTCCAAGATGCACAATACAATCTAGTGAGTGTGAGAAGGATGTTGTTGTCGAACACTTGTAGAATCATTCAACTCGGAGCCAATTATGAAAACCCCCAATTAAAAACAAGGTAACATATCACTGATGCTACAAGTTCCAAGGCACTAATTTGTTTTTGGATCTTCTTCCTAGATAGAGTGTTGAAGTCGATAGGAAGAGACCTGTTGAAAGGTAGCAATAAGGTTTCCTACATCAGTCGACATGAAACTGGACAAGAATGATTTGTTTTGAGATAAATTTTGAGCAATGGGTCAAACAGATAGAGGGCATGATGGAAGTATATGATTGATGGTTGATACAGGAAGCATAAGATAAGTGTATCCCTTGAACAATAGAAGGCACGAAACAAAGGTTTACTAGGAAGCTTAGAATCATGAACACCAAAGAGTGTTAGGATACAAGGATGCAGGAACATCATAGTATAAAGGATAAACTCATAGGATGGTAAGGTTCATCTAAGAGGCTGACAAAAGAGGTTTTCTTAGGGAGTTCCATGTTCAAGGGATAGACTTCTGCCAAAAAATCCTTTCGAATATAGATATTGAGTCATTGTGTTGTCCAATTCTTCCCCATCTGATTAAGTTTAACGAGTCTGGATGGGTAAACTCGATGGTATTTTCATATTTAGACAGTCTGAAAAGATCTTAAAGAGAAAATCCAGGGGCGTCCCTTTGTCATGGTTGATAATCGAGTGCGACAAAGGTTTAATAGTATACTCAACACAGTTCCTTTTCCGTCAGTTAGTCCACTGAGTCCAGATAAAGTGATAAACCTATGCTCAATAGACATCTGCCTCATTTTGTTACGAGTATGAGGGGACATAGTAAACTCGATATCCTTTATGAAATTTTAATGATTCAAACAAAGAAAAACTCAATAAATCTTCATAAAATTTTAATGAGTCAAATGAAGAAAACTCAATATGTCTTGCTTAGTTTATAGAGCAAGGAAAAAGAGATAAAAGAACTGCATAGATCTTCTTCGTAGGAGTTTTACGATCTCGAAGAAGATAACTTAGGGATTTTTTCAGTTTAAGAGCAAGAAAAGGTCCCAAAAAAGAAAGTGCTCATATCGTCTTCATAGGATTTTTACGAGCCCAAAGAAGGTGACTTAGGGATTTTTCGTTTTAAGAGTGAGAAAAGGTCCCAAAAAAAACACGCTCATATCTTCTTTGTAGTAGTTTAACGAGCCCAAAGAAGTAGAATCGAGGTTTTTAGATTAACGAGAAAGAAAAATATCATAAAAATAATGCTCGAAACTTCTTGATCTCACGCTTGTCAATAGAAGGGTTTATGTAGGGCATTTCCTTGTTATACCAAGTGAAAACATTGTGGAATTCCTTAAAATGGCAGGTGAAGCTCGCAATTTCCTCAAGATTGCAGTTAGCTCCAATCTAAATTTTTTCCACGATACATGTTTTGACTGAGATATCAATGAGCATAGTCTTTGAAATATTTCCCAAGATCCCTTCCGAATCCAGAGTTTTGGCACTCGTATAAATCGAGGGAACAACCTCAGGTGGCTCAAAAGGTAGGATTTTTATAGATGTCGCGTCCAAATCAAATATCGAAGCGCGATGGTGAGAGATTTCCCAAGGTCGCTCCTCTAAAGACATGATCTCTCGAATAGCTTCGTCCAAAGGTAGGAATTCATTGAGGAGACAATTAGAGGGAGCCATTGTGGGAGAGGAAATTGTACCATTGGTTGTAACCTAAGTGACTGAAGAATCAGATATAGATTAAATGGCTTGATAAGCCAATTCGGTTAGTGAAAGTGACATTTTTTCTCCACAAGGTTCAATGTCTGAAGGGGCTGGGAGTATCCATGGATCAGTTGGGTCATGAGGAATTGTGGAGACCATAGAAGCCTCCGATGGAACCTCAGGTAGCGGGAGAGGAAATCAACCCATCAGGGAAGAACCCTTCAGAAGACCGGTACCAACACTGGCGTAAGATTCATGTATGCCACCCACTAAGGGTATGGTGCTGCTAGGCAACGGGTAGTAATCTGGGGCGTAGAAGGACATCTGGTCCACTGTGACTATTCTCCCATCCAATGGAAAGAGGATGAGGTGGAAGACCGAAGAAGCAATGGAATTCATGGCATTGATCCAACTATGGCCCAAAAGAAGATTATAGTCGAAATGAAGATCTATGACTTCAATGTCCACTATTATTGTTTTTCCACTCAAAGTGATGGGGTAGTTGGAAAGTTATCCTTTTGGGATGAATGTATGGCCATCGAATGATTTAAGGGAATTTGACGATGGAGCCAGGGTTAGAGAACCCAAGGTGAGCCAACATGAATGAGACATGATGGAGGTCAAAGCACCTCCATCAATGACCATTCTGTGGATAGCTCTTCCTTTCAAAATAACCTTCATCTAGAATGCAAGTTG
Organism: Pinus taeda; assembly: GCA_000404065.3. Classification (NCBI taxonomy): domain Eukaryota; kingdom Viridiplantae; phylum Streptophyta; class Pinopsida; order Pinales; family Pinaceae; genus Pinus; species Pinus taeda. The sequence goes on along the minus strand of APFE030056569.1, from coordinate 133,809 downwards.
TTCAGAAAGGTAGGGCTTACATTTCTCCATGTTGAAAATTTCTAGCATGGAATCCTGAGCATCAACCCCACCAATGGCTGAAAGAAAAGTTTTCTGTTGTGTTGGATAGGTTTGCAACACTTCGAGTGAATACATAGCTGACGGCCCTTACGCCAAATATTCTACAATACTGTAGTTCTGGGCATCACGTGCAGAAGTATTATGTGTCGTGCGACAAAGTGCCCCTTTAGGGTGGCGAATCACAAGATCAAACAGACCTTTCGATATGGATATCATTAGGCGGTGGTGGGTTTAAACATGAGGCAGCATCCTAAGCATTAGCGACTGGAGCTCCATATGTTTTGGCTTGCGTTTGAAGATCAATAATTTCAAAGGTGTAAATGGTCGACAATCCTTCACCAGAGGAAGGATGGTTTGAACTGATGTTACCCCCTTACAGGGGTTAAGGTGGGTTCAAAATAAGATGATGTTGTTACTGAGCAAGGAAAGGGTTGTGTAGCACCGCAGGGGTCCAACTAGTGTCCTTTTGAGGAAGAAGATATGTGAATTCATGGAGACAAGGACATTTGTGTGTCATATGGTCTTCCGCATAGATTTCACGAGGGAACTTGATAGCTTTGTCCTTTTTGCTATCATATTTTGTAGCAACTTTCTGCTTAGGGTTGGATTGCGTAGCAGACTGCTCTTCAGAAGGAGAGATAATTTTCTTGTTCTTTCTACTGGAATTTTTCTTACACTGCATAGATTTTAGCACAATGGTTGGAAGAGCAGTTGATTGGGTAGAATTAGCGATATCGATAGACAACTAGGAAATGTTCCCGCTAAGTTGTTTTACAATATCCCCGGAGGTAGCGCTGACGAGATCATCTGCATGCGTGCTGGGTTGCTAAGTAGCAGGAGCATTGGAAGTTTGGGGGGGCATTGGGAATTACATCATATAGTGTTCCAAACTGCAAATAAATCAAATCAAAGTGTTGGGCACAACGAATGGATTGGTCTTTTATGACCACACCACCTAAGGCAATGTCCTTGGCAATTTGGGGAAGAAGAAATTTACAGAACCAATCTACTAATAGGTAATCTAAAATGGGGCCTTGACTAGCCTCTACCTATGTCTCCATTCATGAATGTGATCAAATATATGGGTGGAGGTGTCTTTCTACAAGGTAGTAAGAAGTTCTGTTCTAGTTTCATAGCAGATGGGAAGCTGAAATTGCCTTAAAAATTCCATTGCCAAGGTGCCAAAGGTATTAACTTATGTGCGTGGTAACTCAATGTACCACTTGGCAGCATTTCCAGTAAGGGTGTGGTGGTAGAGCTGGAGCCGGATACTATCATCCACCATGGAGTTCGATACACACCATAGATGGTAGGTGGTGACATGTGTACCCAAATCATCCCCTTGTTTCCCTTCAAACTTCTGGATGTCGACAAGTATTTTGTGCGGGATTGGGGGCCAATGAAAGTTATGGTAGATGGGGTCATTAGTCAGTTTCTAAAAAAGGTGAAGTGTTTGGTGCCCCCGAGTCTGACCAGGGGGATGAAGAATGACTTGAAGGAACTTGGGGTCCTCCCATCATGTTGTTTCCAAAATGATACATAGGATTTATTTGATAATAGCCACCTTGTTGTGGTGGAACATTCATATACGACTGTAATTCATAAGGGATATTAGGCTGGGGGGAAAATATTGGTTTCCCCCAGGATAAAAAGTGCCCCCATGACTCAATTGAGGTTGAGGAGGGGGTGCCTAGATAGACAGAGCAGGACCTGGTTGAGGGATTCCGCTAGCCATATAATTTTCTGTAGGTACATGACTGACACTAGAATAGTGTTCGCTTAGGGGAGGTAAGTCAATCAATGATGGCCCAGATTGTCCTATAGGCGAAGGGGGAATAGTGATGCCCCCGACTGGTATGTGAATGTTTGGAACATTTCCCCCTAGCATTTGAGCCTGGGGGTTTGAACTTAATAGAGAATTCCAACCAAAAACATTACTGAAGGGACCCGTTCTAACAATGATATTCATAGCAGTAGCCAAAGGTCAAGGAGCAGACACAAAAGTGGTAGAAATAGCCATGTACTGGGTTCCACTCATAGTAGGTGTAACTAGGTTGCTCAAACTTGGCATAGTTTGGATAGAAGGGTAACCAATTAGTTGTGTGTTACTGACTATTGGCGGGGGAAGTGATGGTGGGCCAAAGTTGTCCACAAAATACCACGACCCATTAGTCGTCGGGGGAATATTCTATGTTGCTACTGTTGAAGACATGATAGGTATAGGTGCTACCTGAATCAACATCGGTCTGAGACAATCAGTGAGGGGAAGATTATAAGGAGGGACAACTCCTTTGCTGAAAAAGTCCTTAGGCAGTATAGTGTCCTGGGAGGTGTTATGCGATTTAGTGTTAGACACTAAATACTGATTTCTTGAAGAGGGAAAATGTGGGTCGCTAAGGCTCAGCTGATCCTCCAAAGTCAATGGAGGAAGACTTTTTTTTCACCTAGATTGACAACGAGGGTAATATGTAGTCATGGTGACCGATATATTTTACCGGAAAATTTTACATTGATATTTATTATAGTCTCAGTGATAACAAACCAACACCTCAAACTCAAAAATACTCTAAAAGTCAATCAACAAGTAGTTAGGGGATATGACTTTGTTTGATAACGAGTGTTAGCTGGAGATGAAACACAGTATCACAATGGCTAAAAGAGAGTGCTGGCCAAATGTACAGTTACGATTACGCTTGAGCTTCACCCAAACCTCAAATTAAGGGACCAAGTACTCTCGTGAAGACTAGAACCCTCCCAAAAACCGAAGACAGAGTAGGTTAATTTTTTTAGGTACCAAGGCAGCCCGCCCCAATCACCTTATGTTTGTCCCTTAAAAAGTTTGGCCGTTAAGGTTATCTCAAATCATAGACACCATCGGGGGGGGTGACATGGTCGTAGACAGTACTCTGTGTGGGCAGGATACCTGAGTCCTCGACTTAGCTCTGATATCCCTGAAGGGATCTCTGATAAACATAATACCAAATGGAGATGCAATCGAAGGTGGGCTACCTTATCTCACATGCTAATGTTGTCTCGCATTTAACTCTGCTTTGACTGGAGTGGTCCCAGATGGTATGAGTGCAGCGGGATTTTACTCTCTTTAATGACACTAGTCTCAGTTTTGTGATCTTGGGAAATTTACTCACCACTGCCTAGCCCAAGATATTAGCCTAGAATAATATGTGTCTATTCTCAAAAAAGAGTTGTTGATTTCTTTTATTACGAGATTGATTTTAAAGGTACTTTATTAATGTCTTTGGAAGGGGTGTTGGCGTATGGAGTTTTATGAGACTCTAACTCAAACCATGCAGAAAATATGCTTTTCAATTCCAATTTGATGAATAAGTTATTATACAAGGAGAGAGTTATCTATACATCCAATGCAATAACACATGCACAACTTGTAGACATGCAATGATATCTAACAAATAACCCATTATACATATGCAGAATCTAACCAACTAAAGCAGATTTTTTTTTAAACAAATTTTCATTTTATTTTCTTGAGAAACATATGCACTTAATATATTTTCCTAAAAATAAAAAATGATCAGAAAACAGGCAACCAAATACAATGCATAGTTGTAGATCCATGAAATAGACTATAAGCAGCTTCCCAACCCAGGAATTCACATAATAGGTTGCTTATCAAGATTATGGTTGGCTACCGCACCTCAAGAGAAGTTATAGAGTGTTAATGGCAGGACTAACGCTATGTCTGCAAGCCTCGGGGGCATTATAACTCACTCGTTTGTAGAACTTGGGTATGTTATAAAAGTAGAGGCTATAAAAAGAGTCATTCAGGGTCTGGTTAAAGGCTATGCACAACAGATAAGGTTGTGAAGCATCCTGAGTGGCCAAAATGGGAACTAAGAAGAACAAGAAGGACTAGAAAGAAAGAGAGATCTGGGAACTTGGAAGGTGAAAAACTGGGAACTAAGTATAGTCCCCAGCGAAGTTGCCAATTATGCTATGTGGATTAATGCACAGGTGGTTGTGGCTGGAATACCCTCAAGGATCTTCTCGGGATCCAAGGTAGACCATTTGAGATTAAATGCAGTTGTCACAAAGAACCATATATATATGTATATGTTAAGATAAGGTATGTTCTATGCTAGAGCAATTTATTTAAATTTTCATAGTTGGCAATCACATCAGCATTCAGATAAACTGCAGATAGAACATAATTATAAATCGCAGAAGACAAGCCAAGGCAAGAGGACACAAGATATGGTGCGAAGCAGGGACAAACCCCACAATGTGTGGGGAAACCCTTTGATCAAATCTTCTTTTATCTTTAAAGTTCAGCAGAGAAAGAGAGAGAGAGAGTACATTTACAACAGAAGTCAATACTTGACTTATCTAGATCTAGCATAGATCACTTCGTATAATGATGAGATCAGTTGAAGACATTCTCCTTCAACTGATTCTCAAGGTGACTCCTTCACCTATCATCGTGCTGCATCTCATCCATTTGTTGCACCTTACCGTGTAGCACCATCATGTTGCTCATGATCATGATCTCATCATGATTCACGCTACCCATGCTGCCCATGATCTCATCATGTTGCTCCTTGCTCATGCTGCCCTTTACATCATTGTGCAGTGTCATTACATTAAGCTCATATACATATATGATGATGATCTATAATTAATGTGATCCTTGTCACTGAGATCATTGATGTCACATATCTTCTACACCTTGTTGCACTGAGATCATGATTCATCTCTAGTTCTATTAGGACCTTGACTATGATATTTGTTACTGCTCTTCGTAACACATCAGGACTACATTATGCTATATTTGAATACTGTGACAGCTAATAAGACTCCCATCACAAGTATGCTGAGAATCTATCATCAACGAAATCTTCTTTTATCTTCAGATTGCGTTTATTATGCCAAGACAATCATATATATATGCAAGACTAAGTTGATCACTTTAACGTGATCTCTATTTGGTTGAGACAGTGTTAGTTGTTGTCCAAATAGCATGATGTTCAAAGTGATGTTTATGTAGTGCAAGTTGCAAGGGTTTCCTCTTCACCAAAACCCTTATCATATATGTTTCATATTCTTACGAAATACAGAACTTGCACCTTGACATCAATAACTTGTACTCACCTGAGATCAACGTCATTCTACCTGTAGTGTGGATCTGCTCCCATACATGCGAGGTCTTGACTGCAGCTACTTCGACTTCATATACCTTGGCTCTCTGCGGCTAGGTGTCTTCCTCACTGCGGCTTGTCTTCGTGCTTGACTGTGGCTGTCTCCATATCACAGCAGCTGTGGCTACCCTTTATGACAACGGCTTCTTATATCACTGCGACTTAAACCTGTATAGCGTATACTCAAACGTGAAATGCCAGAGAGGAGTGCGAGGTTCAGATGCGTGAATAGGTCCTGAGGACTTGACCCATTGACTACGTTTACCTCTTCAAAAGCCAGCGGCTCCTCTTCCATACTGAATTGCGGTTATGACAGTAGCTTCTTCATTGACTGCGTGGGTATATTGTATGTCTTCACAGTATATATATTTCTATGAATGCCCAACGTCAGCGTATATATATATATATATATATATATAATGCCCAGCGTATCCACCTACGTTGTGCATAAATATATTACTGCAGCATATATACTCCAACGTTTATATTATAATAGGGTATATTATATGACTACGTGATATTCATTCCTGTATGTGTATTATAACTGCGTGGTATGACTGTGTTCCCATATGCGTAGTATTATATGACTGCGAGGTATGCTTTCATTTGACTGCAGCTAGGGTAAGGCTAGATCAGCCTTTAGAGCAACGTATTCTCCTCTAGATCGCTCTGTCCACAAAACCCAAACACTTGGAGAGAGATCACAAGAGATACAATTCCAAATGTCTTCAAGTCCTTCTATTTATACTAAAAATGAAGATGTTGAATAGACATGATGTTTGGGCTTCTAGAGCCTACATAAGAGTTGGTCGGCTTGATATTAATTACATAAACAAAATAAATTCATATCTCCATAAATACTTATCGGAATCGGATGATCTTTGGATCAATCCTACACCTCTCGACGAGAGGGATCCAATAAAAATATCAGCTGCCATAAATAAGCCAACCCACATGGAGTTTGGCCCTAGTTCCCAATTTAACACTCCCTCTCAACTAGGGAGAACTCCATCCGGTGATCCATATGTCCAACTGTACTATCTCGACCACTAGTGCCTTGCACTACTCTGCCTAGCTCTTCTCAGCTCTGCTGGCTCTGCTCTGCTTTTCTCAACTTAGCTCTGCTAGCTTAGCTCTGCTCTGCTCATCTCCACTGAACTATGAAGAAGAATAATTGATCAAGAATGTCTCATACCATCCTCCACTAACCCGAAGTCAGACTCAGAGTGCATAACACTGGTCCCAGACCAGTCTCAGCCAACCCGAAGTCAGCTTCATAGTAAGTACCACTCCTACCACTGGTCCCAGACCAGTATCGCAGTCTCAGAGAGTGTACCACTGGTCATAGACTAGTCTCAACCGACCCGAAGTCAGTGTCATAGTATGTACCACTCTCATTGGTCCCAGACCAGTACTGCACTGACACAAAGTCAATCTTGGAGTGTGTACCATTGGTCCCAGACCAGTCTCAACCGACCAGAAGTCAGCATCATAGTATGGTACAACTCCTACCACTGGTCCCAGACCAGTATCATTGATCCCAAATCAATGGAGGTCATCCTAGCGTAGGGAGTACAGTAGATACGGCGATGCGTCCATCGGTACTACTATGGTCCCTAACTTCATTTCCCTACTCATTGATCAGATGAGAGGTACTTCCCATGAGTCCCAGACTACATGGGTAGGATGCCTCGACAGGAGAACTAATCAATCATGTCCTCATAGGAGAACACATCAATCCTGCATCAATCAGAGTGCGTACCACTGGTCCCAGACCAGTCTCAGCTGACCTAAAGTCAGCTTCATAGTAAGTACCACTCCTACCACTGGTCCCAGACCATAATCGCAGTTTCAGAGAGTGTACCACTGGTCCCAGACCAGTCTCAACTGACCCGAAGTCAGCGTCATAGTATGTACCACTCTCACTGGTCCCAGACCAGTACTGCACTAACATGAAGTCAGTCTCGGAGTATGTACCACTGGTCCCAGACCAGTCTCAACCAACCCGAAGTCAGCGTCATAGTATGGTACAACTCCTACTACAATCGCCATGAGACCAGTATCATCCTCCACTGACTCAAAGTCAGTCTCAGAGTGCATACCACTGGTCCTAAACCAGTCTCAGCCAACCCGAAGTCAACTTCATAGTAAGTACCACTCCTACCACTGGTCCCAGACCAGTATCGCAGTCTCAAAGAGTGTACCACTGGTCCCAGACCAGTCTCAAATGACCCGAAGTCAGTGTCATAGTATGTACCACTCTCACTAGTCCCAGACCAGTACTGCACTGACACAAAGTCAGTCTCGGAGTGTGTACCACTGGTCCCAGACCAGTCTCAACCAACCCAAAGTCAGCGACATAGTATGGTACAACTCCTACCACTGGTCCCAGATCAGTATCATTGATCCCAGATCAATGGAGGTCATCCTAGCGTAGGGAGTACGGTAGATACAACGATGCATCCATCGGTACTACTATGGTCCCTAACTTCATTTCCCTACTCATTGATCAGATGAGAGGTACTTCCCATGGGTCCTAGACTGCATGGGTAGGATGCCTCGACAGGAGAACTAATCAATCTTGTCCTCACAGGAGAACACATCAATCCTGCATCAATCAGAGTGCGTACCACTGGTCCTAGACCAGTCTCAGCTGACCCGAAGTCAGCTTCATAGTAAGTACCACTCCTACCACTGGTCCCAGACCAATATCGCAGTTTCAGAGAGTGTATCACTGGTCCCAGACCAGTCTCAACCGACCCGAAGTCAGCGTCATAGTATGTACCACTCTCACTGGTCCCAGACTAGTATTGCACTGACACGAAGTCAGTCTCGGAGTATGTACCACTGGTCCCAGACCAGTCTCAACCGACCCAAAGTCAGCGTCATAGTATGGTACAACTCCTACTACAATCGCCATGGAGAACACATCAATCCAGGTTGCCATGGAGAACACATCAATCCAGGCCTCACAGGAGAACTAATCATCCTGCTACACAGGAGAGCGAATCATCCTGTTCCACAAGAGAGCGAATCATCTTATTCCACAAGAGAGCGAATCATCTTGTTCCAGTGCGCACCAACCAAGGAGGGTGAGTCACCCTGTGGTCGTATGTTGCTCCAGTAATAACCGCAAGCCCTCAGAGCTCCTAGAGCTCAATGAATGCAACATGCAGGACCCTTGTACAAGGGTTTCTTGCCGACTCCAAGTCGTTTAGGAAAATCACAAATTAGATCTTTCCTCGGGGCTTTGTCCTGTACATCATCTTAGTGCAATGGAGCCTCCTTTCTCATAGACTTACCATATCCCAGATGATGTCTATTTGCTGGAGTAGTCGACAAATACGGGATTCCTCAATAATCGAATCCCACCTCTGGTTGTCATAGAGAATCACAGTGGTATTCATCATGTGTACAAACAGCTCACTGAAGAGCTTCAACAACCAGAATGCCTCACAGAAGGTCATACTATCAGTAATGTCTTCTACCTTGGTGGTGCTTAGAGTCACCGACTTCTGCTTCCTGCTCATCCAGGATATCGAGGCAGTTTGCAAAGAGAAACAACATTGAGAAGTGCTCTAGTGATCCTCCATACTGCCTGCCCACTCATCATTCGAATAATCATGAGGTTTCATATTTTCGGCAGTGTATCTCAATTCATGAGAGATTGTACCCTGAAGATATCTTAGAAGATTCTTGGCACCAATCTAGTGAGGCTCAACCAAATATGAGCTCACCATGCTAACTGCAACACAGATGTCCGGACGGAGGTTTTCCAAGAACATCAATGCGAATGAGTTTATGAAACTCTGAGGCATTTCCCAAATTTGGTCCGACATCATTACCATATAACTTCTGAAAGTTAAGATCCTCGAGGCAGTCACAAGCTTACAGCTTATATTCTCACGTTCAGAATCCAACTCCCTCTGTCTCCAATAAATGAGAGGGTCTACACCTGTCAGACATAGGTGCTGGTATGAGAGGTTTATCATCCACAACCTTTGAGTAAAGGTTTGGATTGGTTTCACTCCTAGTGAATCTCAGCTGCATTAGACAACTATCAATCCTCTCATACTATGCTCGAGGTGTTTTTCTTCAAGCCATAGAGGGCTTTCTTCCACATGTATACATGAGATTCTCGATCATGAGTCTTAAACTCCTCGGTTTGTTCCAAGCCTGTGGACCTGCTGCATGAGGGGAATGGTCCCCTTATAATATTTTCCTTCGGTACATTTCAGACATGTACCTTCATGCTCCTTTTTGAATTCAGGCATCCAAGACACCATATGACTCACAGACGTCCAGTGCTGAGTCAACGGACATGGTCCCCAGTGGACTTCCTGCAACTTGATACAACCCAGAACTCAAAACATCTTTGAAAAATCTATTTTCAAACACGTACCTTTCCATCGATAAGTGCCATCCTGTAATCTTTGACTTCCATTTCCGAGATGGACATCAGGTTCTTCTTGCGATCAGGTACATAAAAGAGATTCTAGGGTTCCTTGCTTTCGAGGAAGATTCGACCATTTCCTTGATGACCTACATTACCAGTCATTCCTTCGATCATTGAAGATGTCCCAGGAATGATTGTTATCTTCATCAAGAGATGTGTCTCTGCCATTTGAACACTCCTTCACATAACGGCTTAACTTATTTCAACAAGGCATCCGCCTTTCCTTCCACCCTTAGATCTGAACTTCCCAATGAGGTGATCTTAAGATGGACCATCAGAATCTTTTGTTGTGCCATTCTGATAACATTCTCTGCTTTGACTTCACCCTAGGTGAATTATGAGGAACCCATTGATCCTTCTGTCTTCTCCCAACTGTTTTCGGTGATTGCTCTTTCACTCTTGCTTGGGCATTGTCTTCATCTCAGCTCTGATACCATGTTAAGATAAGGTATGTTATATGCTAGAGCAATTTATTTTAATTTTCATAGTTGGCAATCACATCAGCATTCAGATAAACTGCAGATAGAACATAACTATAAATCACAGAAGACAAGCCAAGGCAAGAGGACAAAAGATATGGCGTGAGCCAAGGACAAACCCCACAATGTGTGGGGAAACCCTTTGATCAAATCTTCTTTTATCTTTAAAGTTCAGCAGAGAAAGAGAGAGAGAGTACATTTACAACAGAAGTCAATACTTGACTTATCTAAATCTAGCATAGATCATTTCGTATAATGATGAGATCAGTTGAAGACATTCTGCTTCAACTGATTCTCAAGGTGACTCCTTCACCTATCATCGTGTTGCATCTCATCCATTTGTTGCACCTTACCATGTATCATCATCATACTGCTCATGATCATGATCTCATCATGATTCACACTGCCCATGCTGCCCATGATCTCATCATGCTGCTCCTTGCTCATGTTGCCCTTTACATCATTATGCAGTGTCATTACATTAAGCTCATATACATATATATGATGATGATCTATAATTAATGCGATCCTTGTCATTGAGATCATTGATGTCACATCTCTTTTGCACCTTGCTACACTAAGATCATGATTCATCTCTAGTTCTATCAAGAACTCGACTATGATATTTGTTACTGCTCTTCGTAACACATCAGGACTGCATTATGCTATATTTGAATACTGTGACAACTAATAAGACTCCCATCACAAGTATGTTGAGAATATATCATCAACGAAATATTCTTTTATCTTCATATTGTGTCTATTATGCCAAGACAATCATATATATATGCAAGACTAAGTTGATCACTTTAACGTGATCTCTATTTGGCTGAGACAGTGTTAGTTGCTATCCAGATAGCATGTTGTTCAAAGTGATGTTTATGTAGTGCAAGTTGCAAGGGTTTCCTCTTCACCAAAACCCTTATCATATATGTTTCATATTCTTACGAAATACGAAACTTTCACCTTGACATCAATAACTTGTACTCACCTGAGATCAGCGTCATTTTACCTGCAGTGCGGATCTGCTCCCATACATGCGAGGTCTTGACTGTGGCTGCTTCAACTTCATATACCTTGGCTCTCTGCAGCTAGGTGTCTTCCTCACTGCGGCTTTTCTTCATGCTTGACTGTGGCTATCTCCATATCGCAGCAGCTATGGCTACCCCTTATGACAACGGCTTCTTATATCACTGCGACTTAAACCTGTATAGCATATACTCAAATGTGAAATGGCAGAGAGGAGTGTGAGGTTCAGATGCGTGAACAGGTCTTGAGGACTTTACCCATTGACTGCGTTTACCTCTTCATAAGCCAGCGGCTCCTCTTCCATACTGAATTGCGGTTATGATAGTAGCTTCTTCATTGACTGTGTGGGTATATTGTATGTCTTCCCAGCATATATATTTCTATGAATGCCCAACGTCAGCGTATATATATATAATGCCCAGCGTATCCACCTACGTTGTGCATAAATATATTACTGCAGCATATATACTCCAACGTTTATATTATAGCAGGGTATATTATATGACTGCGTGACATTCATTCCTGTATGTGTATTATAATTGTGTGGTATGACTGCGTTCCCATATGCGTGGTATCATATGACTGCGAGGTATGCTTTCATTTGACTGCAGCTAGGGTAAGGCTAGATCAGCCTTTAGAGCAACGCATTCTCCTCTAGATCGCTCTGTCCACAAAATCCAAACACTTGGAGAGAGATCACAAGAGATACGATTCCAAATGTCTTCAAGTCCTTCTATTTATACTAAAAACGAAGAGGTTGAATAGACATGATGTTTGGGCTTCTAGAGCCTACATAAGAGCTGGTCGGCTTGATATTAATTACATGAAAAAAATAAATTCATATCTCCATAAATACTTATCGGAATCGGATGATCTTTGGATCAATCCTACACCTCTCGACGAGAGGGATCCAATAAAAATATCAGTTGCCATAAATAAGCCGACCCACATGGAGTTTGGCCCTAGTTTCCAATTTAACAATATATCAACGCATGATTTAAAAAGGAGAAGAAGAGAGATTAACTCAGTCCTTAGTGCATCCCAGCTATAGAAAATAATTTAGTGAAGTGGAAGACCCCTCTGCCAGCTCCTAGATCAACACCTACACATAAACAAGATGGAGAGTAATCCTACAAAATATAAACTCTGACAATTAAAACATTAATACATAAAGATATAAAACAACATGAATCTAAGCTACTTATAAGTTATGGTATTGAATCAACATGTAAATAAACATGACATCAACATCATCAAGTAGACAATAGAGCAGCAAATCTATATTATTAGACTGAAGAAGAATGATTAAAACCATCTTGGTTGGATCAATATTCCTCTAGTCCTCCAAATCCTTTCTCTCTCTCTCTCAATCTCTTGGTAGCATACCAATACTATATCTCATACAAAGTTTCAACAATCATTTGACAACCATTTAACCTAGCCTCCAATATATAGATGTTGAGAGGCTCATCCTTGCCAATTCTCTCATGAGTTCCATTGGGGCAAAAACTAGGATGTTTCCTCACTTTATTGCTCTTTCCCTTTCCATGAGACTCTGTTTGGAATAGAAATGTCCTTAGTTAGGTCAGAGGTAGATGTTTCCTGCTTTTTGTGCTGACATTTGAGTGAAAGTGGAGTGTCAGACAATCAACTTGCGCTTTGACCTCTAGAATCTCACAAATTTTCAGTAACGCTGCCCTTTAGAAAAAATAGTGAGTTAACCTAGGACTAACGCCCTTGGATGATACATGGAGAGAGTTATAGCTCTTCTTTCTTGTTTTTGGGGTGCATTAATTTGACAAATAGGTTTGTGCTTTTGATCTATTCTACATCTAATGTGTCTTTCTCCTCTGAGTTGATGAAGAGATCATTTTCCTATATAACAATCACAATCAATGGTTGGAGGATCAGTAATGCAACGCAACAGTGTATGCATTTCATCGATTAATGACTTTCGATATCGACAGTCAGAGGTCTTGACCAGATTGGAGATTGGAGGGAATTCCATATCGTCAATCGCACATCAGCGATCCAGGAAAATCGGTGATCACAATCGGAGGTCTTGCATATTGGAACTCTCGCAAATAAAAGATTTGAGCCTCTAGTGTTAAATCATTAGGAGAGCCAAAAAGGAAAACACAAACGAATTCATTGCAAAACAAAGTTTTGCGAGCCTCTTTCTCTCTCCTCTAGGATGAAAAATGGAGGCATCTAATTGGATTTGATAATGACAGAAGACAGCATCGGAGGAGTTCTGATGAGGACAAGTGGCAAGATTTGATTGGTTTTGATAAGGGACACATGCTCGCTTATGTCAGCATGACTTCATGGTACAAAGGGACACATGGCAGGTTGTTTCAGAGTTTATGGATGGCATAATGGGCCATATCTGAGTGACATGTGTCACTAGTTAGAAGATACCATGTGGCATGAGAAGATGTTACTTTGACAATCGGTGATTGGAGATTTGCGATGGTTGGCACATTGGCCACATTTGGAAATCACCAATTAGAGTGCTCCAACATGGGGGCTAGCACACATTCGCAAAGGGTTACAAAACCAAGCACTAGGGAGAATAGAGGGGCCTATAGGTAATCAACAATCAGAGGTTTACATCATGTGCCACAATAAAATTTCATCGGGATGCGGGATAGAAGGTGGTCGCAAAGGCTTAAGGGAACCAAGGGCCAAGGCTTAACAGAAAATTCCTATCTCCTATCAGCAATCACCGATTGATGATCCTTGGTGGTTGGCATCAGTGCAACAAATACCGAAAAAGGCCTCCATGTGTATTTAGCGTCGGTTTCATGAAACACACGTGAAACCGTGTAAAGAGTTAACGAAGAAAATATAGCCCCCATCGAGCATTTGGAGGCCTTAGTGCCTTGAGGTTCGAGGATGAAGCCCTCGGTCATATCCCTTGGTCCTATGGAGAAGAATGTGAAAAAGGAGCTTATACATAAGGGGATAAGGACTATTACAGTTCGTTGTTTTGTATGGATTTTACGTGTAAAAGTACCAATTTAAAAAAAAATCCCCGATAGTGTTTTGCAATGTAAATATGTCGATAGAACAATAGTACAAAGGTGTATTAAATATATATGAATTAGAAGTTCTGGTCTTGAATGAAGAACATAGACTCCATGACGATGTACAAGTAGATCTCTACGAACCATAGAGAAGCAGGGGGAGCCTCTATGAAATATGTAAGGGGTACTGAGAGTTAATACACAACATGGAGAGTCAATTGTATGACAAAGAAGTGATCATCACCCATCCTTATGAGTTTAATGCAACGACTGAACTGAAGTTATCATAAACCAGCAGAAGAATGGGGTGCCATGCCTAGGGTAGATTGCGTGCGTATAATTGATGATGAAAATGACTACATCGAGCCAAGAACAGCACAAGAACAAAACTTGGAACCTCCATTGAGTTAATGGGGGTGTGGGAGCACACTGGCGAGAGAGAAGAACTATGAGTTGTGTAGTGGAGCAGAGTGCTACAAGGGTAGTGTTGTGGTGAAATGGTGGAGAGCCCTTAGTAGAGAAAGTAGAGCACAGAGAAAGTGTTGCAGTGGGTAGCAAGAGATAGATTGCCACAAGTGTTCAAAAAGTACAGTGCAGAAGTTGAATCTGCAGACAACCATTAAGTTGGTATTTTACTTGTAATTTACATGCCTTTGTTTTTTATGAAAATTGTATGAAATAGTAAAATAGTGGTAGTGACAAGTTGGTTCCTGCACACCTAAGAGGTTGGTGCTCTGGGAAAGTTGGTGCTTGTTAAACAAAAGAGGTTGGTGCCTCTAGGAAAGTTGGTCCTTGCTAAACAAATGAGGTTGGTGCCTCTTGGAAATTTGGTGCTTGCTAAACAAAGGGATTTGGTGCCTCCAGCGAGTGGGTGCTCACAAAAAAAACATATGTAATTAAGTTGGTTCTTAAATTACATCATAAAACAAACAACAAATTGGTGGTTTTTCCCTCTAAGTTTCCACGTGAAAACACTGTGTCAAATGTATGCTGATCATGAGATTGTTGTTTGAGTATGTGTTCTAAAAGTTGATAAGCTTTACTGCTTCATGAATGAATTATTTCACATATGAAAGAACATAAGAAGGAACTATAAGCATAGTTAGAAAAGAAAACTAAGAGTTTCTTAATTTATTTATTCACCCCCCCCCAGCAATTCCTTAATTCCAACAATTGGTATTAGAGCCAAGTTCCTTTGGTAACAGTTTGATCACTGGAAGGTAGATCCTTAAGGAATTATGAATAGGAAAGAGAGTCATGAAGTTTACTCGAGTAGGGTATTGATCTTTGATGGAGCCAATTATTCCTTTTGGAAAGTAATAATAGAGGCATATCTTATGTCCCTAGGGTTAGATCTTTGGACCTTAGTACTAGTAAATTACAATGTCCCAGGTATTCCCCCCCACAAATGTAGATGGCAAGAAACTATATCTAAGAAATGGTAAATCCAAGCATTCCATTCTTGCTCATCTCAGTCAGTCAGAACTTGTGAAGGTTATGCATTGTAAGTCTTCTTATGAGATGTGGGAGAAGCTTAACCATTGTCATAGAGGAGATAACAAAGTGAAGCAAGAAAAACTTCAAACCTTTAGAATGAGGTTTGAAAGCTTGAAGATGACTAAGAATGAAAGCATAGTTGAGTAGTTCCTCTGAGTTGATGAAGTAGTTAATATGATTAGAGGAATTGGTGAGGAATTCAAGGAAGAGGTGATCGTTCAAAAGGTATTAAGATCTCTACGCATGAGATTTAATTCCAAAATCTCATCTATAGAGGAAATGGTCAACCTAAAGGATTTCAATATGGATCAACTACTTGGTACTCTCATAGCTTATGAGATGAGAGTAGGAATGGAGAAATCTTAACAAAATTAATCTGCATTTAGAGTATCCAATAAGCCTAAGGAACACAAAGTTCATCAAGATTGCTCTAGCAGTGAATCTGATCAAGGTTTGGCTCGACTAGTCAGAAAAATAAAGCGTGGGTCTAGTAAATATAAAGGGAAGTTCCCCTTTAAGTGTTTCGACTGTGGAAGAGTTGGAAATTTATCTTCCAAATGCCCTTACAAAGAGAGGGTTGAAAGAGAAGAAGGTCTGAAATTTAGAAATAAGTCTCAGACATTTCAAAAGAAGAAACGCTATAAGAAGAAGGGGTTCTATTCCAAAGAACATTGTTCGGACCAAGAATTAGACTGTGAAGACTCATCATAAAATGAGTCAAATGTGTATCTTCTTATGGCCCTCAAAACAGACTCCAAAAAATAGGTTTTTGTGGACTTTGAAGAGGAAGGAGTGGCAAACCTTGAGGGAGAACTCATCAGTTCCCTTGATGAGTTGAAGAAAGCAAAGAAGAAAAACAAGCAGTTGTAGGAATAGTGGTAGCGTGCAGAAGAAGGAATATATGATTCAGATAATGAGGAGTTTTCATATCATAAAGAAAACTTGAAGAGGCTATCCAGAGAAAGGATAGTCTATATCTTCTGCTGAAAGGAGAACAAGGAAATCATTAGAAGCTAGAAGAAGAGAACAAGCAGCTAAAATAGGAGTTTCTCAAGTTGAAAAGGAAAATAACCTCAAAAATATATAAAGATGATTTCTTGTCTTTAAAGGTTGAGCTGGATGAAGCCAAAAAAAAAAAAAAGAGGTACTTCAATTTATGATTCAAGAATGGGAAGAAAATTGTAAGTATCTTGAAGCAAAGGTGGTCTCTCTAAGAACTAACCTTGAGAAAGAAAAGACCGAGAAGGGTCTAAGTGAGAGATTTGTGTTGAAATGTGGCAACAAGAATATTCCAATTTAATTTATCCTTAAATTAAATTGTAAATTAAAATCAAATTTATTCTTAACAGCTACTTGGAAATAATCAATTAAGTTATTTTGACTTAATTAGTTGGAGAAATTCAAGTTAGAAGTCTTTCTGAAGTCATGCAAGAGTTATCCCTTAAATTGAGGAGATAAGCCTTAAATTAAGGAGATAAGATTGAGTTATATTTGAGTTGTAATTAGTTAACTCAGTTTACTGAGTTAAGTCCAGTTAAATTAGTTCCAAACTATTTGAGGAACTAATAGAGAGTTAACAGTCAGTTGATGCATGCATGCACTCAACTAGTGTACTCTAGTTAACTGAAGATTCCCTCATCAGAAACTCATGCATGTCTATTCTGAGAAAGATCTAGTTGAGATTAAAGACAAGGACAGTGTACTATCAGTTGCATGTTTTTTCCTATAAAGAAAACTCATGCATGCAAAAGGAATCATTCTTTGAGGATTGTGCAATTCAGACAGTGTGTGAGAGTGATCATCCACTTAGTGAGGTGAAAATCATCCACTAGGAACAACGCAAGGAAATAGGAGCTTGGAGGGAAGAGAGGAAGGCTTGAGAGAATCCAGGATTGCCTGTGAGCATCTGTGAGGATTGTACTGAGAGCTGGCTAGTTGTGAGAGCTAAGGCTTTGTATAATTCCTATGTATTTCCACCTTGTATGATAATACAGATAGTTAGGTTTTTAGCTGAGGCTTTCCCCGAAGTGTTCTCATGTGTATTGTGCATTGATTTCTTCTTCCTCTAGTTATATGTGTTCAGCTCGATATTTAAGCTTCCGCAAACTTTGATAGTAGAAGTAGGTTATATTATTCTGCTTTGATTTATATTGCATTATTGGGTTAACCTACAGGCAGATTTTCTATAGAGCTATATTTGTAGAGAATTTTCTACAATTTGTATAAGGGACTAGAAGACTAAATCAGATTATAAGTTTTCAAAGGCCCTCAAGAATCAAAACTCGACTAGTGTACTCAAAGGAACAAGAATCTTCTATCATGAAGAAGAGGATAAACTTCAGGTCTGCAGGAGTTGAAGAACCACAAAGTCATAGGAGGAATCATTGTGAAAGAGTTCATGAAGACAAAATAGCAGCCAGACAAAGAGGAGATCATCAATGGAGGACAAGTCAAACAGAGAATCGACCAAGGTATTTCTCTACTAAACCTCATAATGCTTTTGAAAATAGGTGTGCCTACTTATTTTATAGTTACTGCTACAAGCATCTTTGATCTGATTTAGAATATTATATTATTGTGTTAAGATCCTCCTCAGATTAGAAACAAAATGCCTTCATTGTGCTTAAGGATTCATGAATTGCTGCAAGTGAAAAATGAGTTTTATTTTAATTTTATGAGAAATTAAACATAAATAATATATCTAACAACAACATAAACATGTACATAACATCATCAAAAAAACATTACAATAGGAACATGATAAAGGAGTTCACCCCTCCTGGGCTACTTCTCCTTGATCCAGCTTCCAATGGCTTCGGCCTCTCTATTATACTCAAAAGTGTAAAAATATGTGTTTATAATGCTCAAATGCTTTTGAAGCCTACTCCAATGAGTCCAAGATATCCAAAAATGGCTATCTAACCTCTTTTTGCCTCCAATTTGGTCAAAAATTGAAGCAGTTATGACCTCTCCTAGTTTTCCCAATATTCACTCCACAAATTGCACCATTTCGGGCACAATCCTATAATTTCTCTCCAAAAAGCACTAACTAGGCAAAAATTTCACCACGGGGTGGCCATAAACTATCGGCACTGACAACTCCATTGCAAATCACAATTGGTAAGAACCAGTGGGTCTTATGGTTTATGAAAGCGGCATGGGCGATATGCGATTGCAATAAGTGGCAGACCCAACGAAACTATCAACTGCAATATAATTGTATCGCATCAGAATATATCGCAATCGGTAGAGCCAAGGTAATACATAAAATGAGACTTTGCACTATGTGATATGCGATTGCGATATCGCAATCACAACCTGATCCTATCGGGGCCGATTCTGTAACACTTCCCTTCTACGATGTGCGATTATGATCATCACATCACAACCCGGACTTGCTTTGGTGTCGACTCTTTAATGCCTTCCCTATTGTGATGTGCGATTGCAATTATCGCATCACACCTTGGCTTGCTCTAGTGCCGATTCTTTAACATCGGCCCACCTCCGATATGAAATTTGTGAAATGTGGGGCCAATAGAGACCTGCCACTAGGTGCTTCCCCATTTGCTGAAGAGTCCTACCATGTCATCATTTTCTACCATTTGTCCAAGTCAAACCTAAACTTTGACTTTCTCTAACTTTTTCATATGATCTCGGATTCGAGTGTCGTTCAGACCATTGGAATCAGGATGACAAGCACTTCAATCTAACGCTAAGTTTATTGATATTCTACCACTTTGAGTTTGAGTCTAATTTTGAGCACCTAATCACTCCTCCCCACTAGAAGCCTTTTGGACCCAAAAATATCACTTTCAATTGTCCAACAGGTGAAGGTAATGGACCTCTATCCATTTGGATTTTAAAATATTTGTACCCTTGATCCCCACGCGAAGATAATTGTCACTTCCCCTTTTTGATATCCTTGTTCTTTTGTCAAGTATAGTGCCTTGCTGAAGCTCATCAAGGAATTCCATCTCGGTTGTAAACATATTGAATATAGTGCAAATGTTCATCCCACAACTTAGGATGCTTGCTGCAATATCCATGAAGAAGATGTATCACTATTCTATTCACCACTTTTGTTTGACCATCTGTTTTTGGATGAAAAGATGTACTCTTTTTCAATTTGGTGTTTATGAATCCCAATAATCTTGACCAAAAATTCCCAACAAAGCGAGAATCTTGATTACTAACAATGGATGTGGGAAATCCAAAATGCACCCAAACATTATGAAAGAATAACTTAGGAGTTTGCTCAATTGTAACTTGCTTTTTACATGGCATCAAAATACACATTTTGTTGAACTTATCCACAAATACATACAAATAATCATGAACTCTTTTTGACAATGGAATACCTCCTACAAAATACATAGAAACACTCTCCCACAGTTGTGAAGAAACTGGAAGTGGTGTGTACAATCCTAACTTCCTATTGCTAGGCTTACTGATTACACATAATGAACATCCTTTAATAAAACAAGACACACTTTCAAGCATACAAGCCCAATAACAATAACTCTATAGATGTGCCATCGTCTTACTTACACTGAAATGACCAGCAATAAGAGAAGTATGTGTTGGGATGGGGTCCCCTAGGTCAGTTTAGGTTTAATAAACCCAAGTTTTGTATACAATTTTGTAAGAGATGTAAAGTCTCTGCAATTTGTGGATGCGGAGCGGGTAGATGAATAAGTGTCAAAGGGGCTTAGCCCGTTGTTTTAAGTAAAATTTTGAGTCAGTTTTGAGATTCACCCATGGTCCGTGGACCATGGAATTGTATGAAAAATTCTATAAATAATTGAGTCTTAGTGAAAGGAGGAGGTAGGAACAAGAAGAACTAAGATAGAGGATTGGGTTGATTGAAGAGTCTTGGGCAGAAGCTAAGGTAGGAAGGCTCTACTTCCTGTGCTTAGGTAGAGAAAGGAAGACTCTGCAGCTGAGTGTGTGGAGACCTAGGTAGAATCCGCAGCTGAGTGCACGGACCCCTGCAACTGTGTGCGCAAGGTAGTTTGAGTATGTAATCCGTGAATTGAGATCAATAAAGACAGTTTTCTGAAGAATTATTAAGTATTTCTGTTCATATATGTTTATGTTATATGTTGTTGATAAATAACTTGTTTTATGAAATAGTGACTGAATGCTATGCTATTATCTTGAACCAGTCTTAATAATGTACGCAATGGATGTTTAAAAACTTCAGCGAAGCTTTTGGTGATTTCTCTTATGTTTTCTGATGAATTAAGTAGATCTGTGCGAACTACCATCTAGGATTGCTTTCTGATGTGCATAAGTAGGTAAATCAAATGTTAAAGGTCCGCAAGGACTGATCGTAGACCTTCTCGAAGGCCTAAAGGTCATTTTAACAGACTTATAGTAACGAGCCCTAGAAATATTTCGATATGCGCGGAGGTAGTTATAAGGCACTAGAAGATATCACACTAGTCTCTAGATGCAGAAACTTGGTTCTTGCATCCCCCATACTGCTTCAGGTGATATTACAACCTGCGCACGCGGGTTGTTGCCGAAAGGGCCAATAGCTAGCACAACTAACTCTGAACTTGGGTCAGGGCCCTCTAAGCCAAAAAATGGTTTTATTGTCATGACTGAGATCTGCTTAAAGAGATGTGTGATGTCGCATCATTGGAATCTGACTAAGAAAGAAATTTAAAAGTGGTTAGATCGAAAGATTCACGAGTTTGCGGCACAAGGGAACAAGAATATGCGCCTGTTGAAGGAGGACTAGTTGAATAGATATTTGTGCTGAGATACACAAGTCAAGGAAGGTGGAAGCTCAATAGTCCTATAGTGTGGATTCCAGAATTAGTGCAACGACTAGAATCTTCTGACAACAAGATCACACGGGCTATCGATCATTGGCTCGATCAAATTCTCAGGGGATTTGTTATAGAATTGGAATTTGATACCTCAGTCAGCTATAGTGAAGATTTTTCAAAGGAATGTGAGTTAAGTATTTAAGATCATTGAATACTTGGATTAAAATGCTATTATGTGAAAAACGAGTGATGCCATTACCTTGATGTTTGGAGCTATGCGAAGTGGAAGATTCTTTAAGAATCGAGAAGGATCAAGACCAGAGTATAGTCCATTGATTGGACCTCCTTCAAGTGACAATGAAGGGGCAAGGTAGACTGCATCGCAAAGCGCTGTTTAGATAATCACTCAAAGGATTCCTAGAACAAATCACCCATCCATGCCACCTCCACCGCATACACCTTCACCCACACCTCCGCCTCCACCCCCACCATTCAACATGGTGAACACAATGAAGATGTCGATCATCAACGGTATAGGAAGTGAAGATTCATAACAGTTCTGGTTTGTTGCTAATGTTGTATGGACAACACAATAGATCACCAATGGTAATATAAAGAAGGCGTAGTTCGTTACCGCTTTGCAAGATCGCGTGCTAACTTGGTACATTAAGTATTGCACTGACAATCCTCTTGTAATGCTAACAGAGACTAAGACGGCTTTGAACAAAGAGTTTAGTAAGCCTAAATCTGACTCTTAGTTGGTGATTGTGTTTAAATAGATCATGATAAAGGTCAAGGAGATGCCTTGGGACTTTAATTAGAGGTTAAAGTGTCAGATCAGATAAGATAACTTGCAAATCACGAATAGTCAACATCATGACTGGTTTATTATATCTCTTTTTCGCCATTTGAGAATCACTCTGTCACAACAAAAGATAGCAACATAGGCAGAAGCCCTAGAAATCACTATGAGGCTGCACGCATCACCTATTCAGGATACAAACCTAGGGGTATAGCGAATCCACTCACAGTTAGCAATCCTGCACCTAGAATTACAGAGTTTGAAAAAAGACAAGGAGATTAAACCAAAAATGCACACAGAAGTCTGGAGTTTGAAGTGCAAGGGCCAAGGGAACAATAAAGATCATTGTCCCATGGACGCAAATTATATTACAGAAGGGTCCAATTCCCTTAAAGCCAGAAGCCCCAGCAAGGTTAAGAATGTGGGTTGCGCTATGGTGTTCCATTTGTCAAGTTACTATGCAACATGCAACAGATAATTTCCATTTACTTCAGAAGTTCGTTCAGACACCCCAAATTTGGTTCTGTAATTTCTGCAAATCGATGGGCCACAATGACCACCATTTTCAAAGCTATGAACTGATGATGGAAAGAACCCCTACGTACCGTATGCAAGCAGAGAATTGACCTCCAGATCAAGGCGTTGGAGGAGCGCACGGAGGTTATCAGAGTCGCGGATAGGGCCGAGGAGGAGGAGGATTTGGTATGGGTCGCAGTCAGATTATTTGCTACAACTGCAGACAACCGGGGCACTATGCGCGTGAATACTAGAATCCTACACACTCGTCATGTCAATACTGCAGACAGTTTGACCATACTATAGAGGAATTCCCAATATTAATTGCTAAGATGCAAGAGAAGAAAGTGTAGCCTCAACAACCTACACAAAATTTACAAATGATGAGGGTTGAGCCCCGTGAGGAAGATCAAAGCGTTAATATTGTGTTGCGAAGTGGAATGATGACTGGCACTAATAAAGATCAACAACCTGAAGAATATGGATGGATCCGCAAAGCTCCAAAGAAAGAATCCAACTTTGATCTGGATCGCGCTAAGGAAACATTTATGGAAGCTAAGAAGAGCATCATTGAGGCCTTTGCCTCAGGAAGCCAAGAAAAAAGATGCAAGAAATCAGCGTGCCTACAGAGGTTGACCCTTCTATACTCACTATATTTTTGGAGACTTGCATGAAGCTACTGTGCGATAGCAAGGCTGTGGAAGGCTTGCATGAATTAATAAATAAATACATCAGCAAAGAGAAAGCCCCTGATGTACACCGCACAGTCAGAAAGATTGACAGGCATAAGGCATGAACAGGGAAAGAGATGCAACTAATAACATAGATAGGTGATTATGAGATGGACCACGTCATCTTAGATCTAGGGTCGGTTGCAAATGTTACACTAAAATAGACATGGGAAAGGATGGGGAGACCTGCATTGTAGTGGTCTCCAATTCAGCTAAGGATGGAAAACCAGTAGAAAATCATCCCCATGGGATGGTTATATGGAGTAACAATTGATGACAGTGCGAGTGCGTTGAAATACTTTGAAGTTATAGAAATTGTTGACGACAGTAATCCCTACCCCGTGCTCCTATGAATTGACTGGGCTATTGATATGAATGGGGTCATCAATTTGAAGAAGAGGACAATGATGTTTGAAAGGAAGTCACTTATGGTTATAGTGCCACTGTACTCTGCAGAAGGGGGGCGCTATACTGAACCAGTCCGCGATTACGAAGAAAGTGACGATGAACTAGATCAAATTTACAAGATAACAGCATGAGATCAAGACTGGATCAATCCAGTGGCAGTTGGACAAATTTCATGGGACCAGGAGAGTTCCTACACTTCTAATTCAGATGAGGAATTAGAGCATTGGTAGAATCACTTACATGAAGTCTCTACATTGCGATGCAATATGATGACAAAGGCATTGCGTTGTGTTTCGTCAGAGGTAAGAAAGTTACCTTACTGTGATGGTTTAACTGATGTAGATGTGTTTTTAGATGAATTTGAGTGCGAAGTCCTTGAATACCATCACTTCCAAGCATTAGAATTGGCATTGTGCGCTACACCCGCACGTTGGTGGGGTACACATAAGGATACTTTTGCTGGATGGAGAGATTATAGAAGCATGATGTAGCTATGGTTTGGGTGTGCTAATACCAGAATTACTGAGAGGTATAATGGGATGGATGATATGCGCGATCACCTAGAGAATTGGACTAAGGCATGGGGGGCAAAACCGTAGCCAGAATGGGTACACATATTTTTTCATACCTTGGATACAATTCCCATGAATTGGTATTTTGAAATGGAGCTCCTCCATGGCACTGCAGAGTGGGATGTATTGAAGGAAGGCTTCTTATTGAATTTCAGCTTTTAAGACAGCTTTGCAAGCATCGCTGAAGCACTGCAATAGATTAAAGCAGTTACCTTCAGAACACTGAAGGAACCTATGGAATGGACCCAAGCTGACTGGAGCACAGAGCTGCACCATGCACTAGAGTGCTATAATGTGACCGCTGAAGAAGAGGAAGAAGACCCTAGGAACATCAATATTCCATAGGAAGAAGGGTATCGTGAAGTCGAAGGCCCACAAATAGAAAAATTGGACATCTCCGCACCTTTGAAGATGAAGCAAGTAAACATTGGCACTAAAGAAGAACCGAAGTTCGTGAAAATTGGAGATTATTGGGACAACACTACAGTAGATAAAGTTGTTGAATTACTTCACGAATACCAAGATCTTTTCCCCACTAAGTTTTCGAATTTAAAGGGCATAATCAGTGATTTGGGCATTATGAAGATCACATTGAAGCCAAATGCAAAGCCTATTAAACAGAGGCCTTATCGCCTTAATCCAAAGTATAAGGAAAATGTTCGACAAGAGCTGGATAAAATGCTGGAGGTAGGCATCATAGAACATGTTGAAGAATCCGATTGGGTGAGCCTGATGGTGGTCCAAGAGAAGAAACACAAAGGTGAAATAAGGATTTGCGTAGATCTGCAGAAGCTTAACGATGCATGTGTTCACGATCCTTTTCCAATGACCTTTATAGACGAAGTGTTAGACAATGTAGGAGGGCATGAGGCCTATTCCTTTACTGATGGGTTTTCAAGTTATCATCAAATCAAGATCGCTCCAGAGGATAGGAGCAAAATGACCTCCGCGACAAAGTGGGGTTGTTCTTAGTGCACTATTATCCCTTTTGGATTAAAGAATGCACCTGCGATATTTTCTCGAGTAGTCATAACAACATTCAAGGAGTTCATTCATAAGTTCATGGAAGTGTACTTTGATGACTAGACAATGTTTGGCTTGGTGAAGCGCCATGTAGCAAGTCTACACCTTATGTTGGATATGTGTCGCAGATACCAGATAGAGCTCAATTTGAAGAAATGCATATTTTTTGTTCCTTTCGGGATCTTGCTAAGTCATGTTGTGTGCAAGAAAGGATTGATGGTGGACCCTGCAAAGATTGTCGTAATTGTGAATTTGGAGGCCCCTAGGAACGTCAAGCAGCTACGCACGACGTTGGGACATATGGGTTACTATAGAAAATTTATCAAAACTAATGCTTAAATTACCACGCCCTTGGAGAAACTGCTAAAGAAGGATGCGACATTCTGTTGGGATGAAGAATGTCAACGCAGCTTTGTTACACAACATTTTGTCACTGTCCCTGTAATCCCCATTCCATGATCTTGGAGGACCTTTACAGTTGTTAGCCTCCTGCTGCATCAGGTTACTCATATTTCATGATTGACATTTTACAGGCCAAATATGTCATACTTTGCATGTTGCAATGCTCCATATTTGCTAAACAAGTCACCAGGCAAAGCTGGCTACTCAGAGTTCATCCAAGGGGAGGTCCAAATGGTTTAATCTTGGTAGGTTTTGATAGATAGAGAAACAAAGGCGCCCAATTGCTTAATCTGGGCCCTTGAAAGAAATAAGGTTAGATCTATACAGGAGGGCAGTCAAAAGAAAAAGAGCACACTGTGGGTTTGCTAATTCTAGTGCACTCCAATTCAAGTGAAGGAGGATGCCAGGCTGGGTAGATAGTATCGATGCAGAAGAAAAAATGGTGTTACCATTTGGTTTATCAGAAGAAGGACCTATAACACATTTAAGTTGTCACCTTGGCAGTTGGTTGGCAGTGCAACGAGGAAACATGACTAAACTCCTTTTCCTTTTTCCCCCATGAAATCATCTAACTAACATTCCTCTAAAAATCTTGAGATCTGCTCAAGTAATCCAGTTTCACTTCATCCCTTACTTGAAACAAGCTGACAATTGAGTTGACTTGGTGAAAAGAAGCCACATTTTTTGTGTAAATATCGATCTCTATCTAAACCATTCATTCCCTTATCCTTGAGGTTCTAATTTATAAACTCAGCATTCCCTAATCCCTTGCCATCTCTCACAATTCATATTAACATATAATTTCTATTATGTAGCCCCTTACAACCATGTTCCCTACCCCTACTCTAAAAGAGACTATATACAACACCCTATAAATACTAAATATCCCACCCCTTGGCAATTATAGCCAAATAAACCAAAGTCGGGAAAATAGTAGGTCTATCTGGGGCCCACTGTTAAATCCCTCCGTGTCAACCCGGGATTTGTTTGACCTTTGGTCGAATAAATAACCTTCTAACCCTTCTCCGCTCCCTTTTTGGGTTTTATCAATATCCGATTGATAAATAACCAAAGCCCGAACATTTCGTTAAAACCTAAACCTAAGCTTAAAAACCACCCGCGGCCGCAATTATTTCATAAGTTAACACACGCGCATTTTTTTTAAACTCCGAGCCTTTCCCCCTCCCGCCTGCCCTCGAATCTACTTTTCCAGATCCGACGGCCCTCATACATGTCGGGCTCTCCCTCGCGACAGTCCTTTAGCGCTCGATGTCCGACGGTTTTACCGTCGTACACCGGGACGCGTGGCGTTTTCAGATTGCATCGGGCTGTCCCTGACGAATACCGCCTCCGTACCCAAGGCGGTTCGATGCAGTATAAAACCGCTTTCCCTTCCGCCCATGTGTCGCTGCCACGTCACCCTGCCGTATCGCCAGGTCATCTGCTGATGTCATCAATCTGCCACGATGTCCACTGCCACGTCATTTTTCCATACTCACTACCCAACAAAATTAATTCATGATGACATCATCCTCAGAAAATGCCAAAAAGTTCCAAAAGCGCCAAAATTCTCGAAAGTAAGTTAAAAGTCGTGAAAACGACTATTTTTAGGGCATTTCTATTTTTTACCACCAACACAATGTAGGAATTTACAGGGTAATTTCCTCAGAAAGAACACCAAAAGGACATCGCTCACAACCAGATCTCAAATCAATACACCAATATTTTTGACGTGGTTAAAACCCTCAAAGAGGGAAACAGTCCACGGCCTGAGCCTACGTGGCCACTTTAGGCAATTTATTAATCAAAGAATGAAAATTTACATAAGCTTTCTCTCATAGACGGATTCACCGAACAATGACCCTCCATGCGCTTTAAATAGAACTCATGGACCAATCGGGTGTCAAGCCACGGATCAAGTGTCGGTAATACCGAGGAGAGAGTGAACCGTCGGATCACTACATATCGTGACCGTCAGATTGTAAGTTACAAAATGTACAACAGTAAAGAAACACACTTTACCTAACTCTATACTAGACCAAGTCGAACTTAACTATTTCCTATGTGTCGGAATATCCTAACATCCCCCCTTAAGAACAACTTGGGATAGGATTGAAGGATTTACAAATATGACACAATAGGAGACGGAAGGAGGCACTAGGGCCTATCCCCCCTTATTGACAACTTCCTGAACTCCAAGCATATATCGAAGTTTAGTGAACTTCGCCTCTGTGAGAGCCTTTGTGGAGATGTCTGCAACCTGATCATCTGTTGAACAATATTGCACTTCAAGAACATGGTCATGAATGAGTTTTCTGATGAAGTGCATGTGTAGTTCAATGTGTTTGCTGCGCTGATGCTGGACTGGATCTTTGCATAGCTGAATGGCACTTTGATTATCACACCAAAGTGTGGATGGATGCTGCTACTCAAAGCCAAATTTTGATAGGATCTGACGAAGCCACAAGGCTTCCTTAATAGCTTCCACGACACCACGATACTCTGCTTCTGCTGACGAAAGAGAAATCGCAGCCTGTTTCTTACAAGCCCATGTAATAGGTCCTGAACCAAGAGTGAAGACATAACCAGTAGTAGACTTCCGATCATCAGGGTCACCAGCCCAATCAGAATCAGTGAAACCAACTAATAGAGGAGCTGCTTTGGCA
>APFE030056569.1:49182-70640 GCA_000404065.3 Pinus taeda | reverse complement strand
ATTGAGCAAATCTCCCATAAGGATTTTGCATACCTTGTACCCATGATTGATATGGATTTTGAGATTGGGGCCAAGGTTGTTGACAAGGATTCCAATTTGGCGGGGGTTGAAAGTTCATAGGATTATTGAACCCTTGATTTTGTTGCCCCTGCCATGGTCTCCATGTAACAAAACAGAGAGACTCCACTGAATTTGGATCTTCTTGAAAGACATCCTTGAGCCCAGTAATTGAAGGACAATCCTTGGTCTCATGGCTTTCCAAGCAAATCATACATGTTTCTACAACTTTTGCATCCAAGGGACATTCCCTTAGAGCATGTTTCTTCCTACATTTTGGAAAAAAGATGGCCAAAGCTCCAGCTTCTGCTTTCTGCTTTTTTTGTATTTTAAGGGTGTCTAGTTGCTCACTAAGGCTCCCTAAAATATCAGTTTTGAACTCATCAAGCATATTTCTAATCTCTGCCCTACTTACTGAACTGGTTGCATATTTGTTTGCTCTAATCAGAGAAGGATCTCTAGGCCCTTTTGCAGTTTTAGATTTTCCCCTTGAGAGATGGACACATAGTTCTGCTATGTCATGAAGTGGAAGTTGAGAGATATCTCCCTTTCCCATAATGTTTAAAATGTCTATCCATTCATCTATAATGGCTTTCAATAGAAGGGATTTCAAGGTTTCCTCATCTAGATTACTCATGTTTGCTCTCTTTAAGTTGTATTGAAATCTTTCAAGTAGGTCCTCCAAGTTTTCATCTTCTTTTTACATCATCTTGAATACCTCATCCTTATGATTGGTGGGCATGCAATAGTCTACGTATCTATCCAAAATGTTTGTTTCATATCATTCCAACTATTAATAGACTGAGTGGCTAATCCCGTGAACCATTTCAAAGCAGCTCCTTTTAATGTTGAAGGAAACAGTTTGAGTTTTTGAGAGTCTTCCATATAATCATAGGTTAGACAGAAGACTTGAAACTCAAATAGAAATGTTTCGGGATCCTCACTTCTCAACCCATGAAAGTTTGGGAGGACAGATGCTGAAATGTTTTTCATTGTTGTATGAGTTTCCTCATCGGCTATAGGGAATCCAAATGAGTTATCCCCATCCCTATTTCCTTCGTTATTACCTCTTCCTCCTCCATTGTTTCCTCCTCCTCTACCTCTACCTCTACCTCCAAATCCATCTACTACTTCCTCTGTCATGATAATTTCTCAGAGTCTTAAGAGTCCTCTGGTTCTTCTATTAAGGGAGGATGAGAGGGAGTTTCTTCCTTTTCTTCTTCGGGTGATTCTACTTCTTGAATTACAATATGCTCTCCTGTAGAAGTAAAGAAAGGGTCTTCCTCTAAATGAGATTTGGTAGATGGTGCAGGAGAATCCTCTAATTCAGCTCCTCCTTGAATTCCAGGAATCTTAAGGCTAGGGGTAGATGGTGGTGAATCTTGCCTATGCCTTGAAGAAGATGGAGTTGTGAAAATCAAACTCTTGGCTCTAGCTATAAACCTTCCCCTAGAATCTCTTGCTCTATGCATGTCATTTTTTATTTTTAAGTTGCGCTAATAATTCTCTTTCTGATCTTCCAGGTGACATTGGGTGCAAGAAGAGAGCATACTTAAGAAATTATTGAACCAATAACTCTCTTTTCTGATCCTCCAAATCACACTAAGTGCAAGAGGAGAGCATACTTCAAGAAGAAATCAATTTTTCCCTTCTTTTTATTGTTTTCTTTTTTTTAGGAAATTGGCTACCTAGTTGCACTTCCCCGGCAACGACGCCAAAATGTTTGGTTAATTTAGAGTGTCCTAAATTGATGTATTAATTTTCAATCTGGTATTCATAAACTGTTGAAGGGTGGCGCACTATATGTGCAAGATAACCTATTTCTTTTTTTTTATCATTTTTGAGTTTTTGTTTTGTTTTGGGTTTATAACTGTTAATTCCCTAATGTGAGATGGAAATACTAAAAGACAAGTATGATATAAATTTTCAAGGCAATGATGTCTTTTAAAATGATTTTCAAAACTTCAAACTTTTAAAATAAAAGTTTTAAAACATGCAATGATGAAACTAATTCCTGAAAGAGAGTGAAAATGTGCCACTATTCTAATTAAACAACAGTGAGCTAGTGATCATGAAACCCATTATCCTTTCTGCCATGAAAATATAAGAAAAAATAAACTCAAAGAAATCCAAGAATTGCAAGTAAAGTAAACTAAAATCACATTACATCAACTCATATTCTGACCCCTCACCATTCGACTCGCTCTGGCTTTAGGAGGTAATCATAAACAACTTGAGCAATCTGATATCTAATTTGCAGAAAATAAAACTAATATGATAATATCAAACTACACACTCATACTTCAATCACTCACGATTCGACTCACTCTGGATTTAGGAGGTAACTGAGAATGACATGAGCAATTCAATAACTAATTTGCAGAAAAATAAACTAATATCAAACTACGCATTCATACTTCAATCCCTCACCATTCGACTCGCTCTGGCTTCAGGAGGTAACTAAAAATGACATGAGTAATTTAATATCTATCTTGCAGGAGAGTAAATGAGCAAAAATGAAATAAATAACACAGCGCTGGAACTAAAAACTAAAGGAAATGAATCAGCAGAAGGACAAGAATAATTCCATGTCATTAGTCATTAGAAAACTATGTGCAAATGCCTGGGCTGCCTATTGTAATCTGAAACAAAAACACTGACCAGTTAACAGCATATAAAATGTGAAAAGCTATGGACAGCTATCAAACCTTAATACCATAAGAAATGTGATATATATACAAGTGAATGATTATGGCATAAGGAACATAAAGAAATAAAGCATGAAACTCTACAGTAATAAACAAGACCTCTGCCTGTGCAGGGTCCCTCTGCACAATCCTCGGACAATCAACGATCAACCACGAATTGAGCTCAGAAACAGAGTCTTCTCATGTATTAAAATGCAGTCATAACACAGAGATAAAGTTACGACACAGTGGGTTTGTTTACAGTCAGAATTACATTACCAAAAAGCTAACTAATATGCGTATGAGAACGCATTTTTCATACAAAGGATGACATAACTGTTTTCCTACATTCTGCGCTGATAAAAGACACGTAAACAACCATGTCCCAAGATTTAGCATTATGGCTGCCATGAAGATTCAATCTTTGGAGGGTGGCTGTTGGATCCGGTTCATGGAGTAGTTCACAGGTGTTAAATTGCCCCCTGAGATCTAGGAACAACCACGCAAAGATTCACGTGGTGAAAAATAGCTTTTTATCACTGTAGAACTCTTAAGTTGACCACCGCTTTGCCCACTGTTGACTATGGCCTCTTCTGATGAATTTGACTGAGCCAATAGGACTCGGTCCATGTCCACATCGTTTGCAACTTGCCCATGTGGCTCGATTCACCTGAAGACACCTGCAATATAGACTTTGACAAAACAGCTGCGGAAAGTTGGGCTGGCTGTGGAAAGTGACAAAATTCCGCAGCTTATAAACAAAAATCTAGTTCAAATAGCAACACAAACACATAGTCAAGAAACCACTTTAAATGCCCTTTTTTAACTAATATGAAATGATACTGATGACTTAGGAGGTTCAGATGAATGAGAAGAAGCTAGAAAAAGGTGTAGGAAAGATGCAATTTTGGGACTCAACAAATATGCCTTGGAAGGTAGCTAGAATTACATAGCATGGAAACATAGAATGGAGGTTGTATTAGAAGACAATAGCTTGAAGGAATTCATTGGTCAAAAAATCCAAAAGTCAGCTTCAACTAATGCACAAGAGTTGGCTAAGTGGAAGAAGTGTGTGGCAAAGGCGAGATGGATCATCCTTGAGGGAGTTCAAGACCATATTGTCTCGAGTCTCCATGGGAAGGATACTCCATTTTTAATGTGGAAGACATTGAAGGACCTCTACTAGAACAGTAGCAACCAAAGGAAATTGGCACTCAAGGATAAGCTTCAAAGAATCAAGATGGAGAAGGGCGATACTATTCCACATATATGAACAAGCTCACCACTTGCAGAGATGAGCTTGGCAATGTGGGAATAACTACTGCCGATGAAGATGTGGTGAGCCTCGCTCTCCTTGGCCTTCCAAAGAGTTGGAATAGCTACCAGGACTTTGTGAATGGAAGGGAGAAACTGTCGGATTGGGAACGACTGTGGTCAGATCTCATGCAAGAGGAGATCAAGAGGAGCACACGAGATGATTCTTCATCCAAGGATGATGATGAAGAAAATCTGGCCTTAGCAAATAAGGCAAGGAAAGGGAAAGGGATGGCTTCCAATTCCAAATCAAATTCTTCTCATGGAGGGAAGGAGGGTGACAAGTCTAAAGTGAGATGCTTTAATTGTCATGAGATGGGACATTATGCAACTAATTTCCCATTGAAGAAGTCCAAGAAGGGATCCTCAAAAGGATTGGAAGGTGAGGCATTGGCCTCTCAATTCAAAATGGACTTTACCCTCATCACATGCATGGTGTCATCAATTATGGGTTGTGTTTGGTATCTTGACAGTGGAGCCTCATTCCACATGACCGATGATAAATGTTTATTCGGTGCCTTGGAGGAGAAAGACCTCAAGATGCGCATAGAGATGGGTGACGACGGAAGGTATAGTGTTTCAGGAGTGGACATGGTTTCTTTTCAAAGGGAGCATGGACCTCCTATCACCTTGAAAGATGTGATGTATGTGCCTGGACTGAAGAAGAACTTGGTATCGGTTGTGATGTTGGAGGAAAAAGTCTACGATGTTGTCTTTAGTAAAGGAAAGGCATTCCTAAGACACATAGCCATGGGTCAGACCAAGAGGATACGGATTCGGGTGAAGAATATTTATAAACTAGAGGTAGATGATTGTGCAGCATTGAGTACGAAAGCAGAACTGGTGCAAAGCCAAGACATTGGTGAGTTGTGGCACAGGCGATTGGGCCATTTGCATCATGGGGCTTTGAAGATAATGCAACATAAATCTATAGGACTTCCCAAAGGTAAACCTGAGCAATTTGACACATGCAAAGGTTGTACCTTGGGAAAGTACACCAATTCTTCTTTTCGTGATTGAGACAGTTGAGCGAAGGCTATCTTAGAGCGAGTTCATACGGATGTGTGTGGACCATTCTCCACAACATCCACAACAAAGAAAAGGTATTATGTGATGTTCATTGATGACTATTATCATAAATTTTGGATATATTTCATGCAGAAGAAGGACCAAAATTTCACAAAGTTTTGTGAGTTCAAAGCTTTGGTCGAGAAAGAGTCAGGGAAGAAGATCAAGGCCTTGAGAAGTGACAATGGTGGAGAATATGTCTCTCAAGAGTTTAAGGACTTTTGTGTAGTGGAAGGAATTAAACGAGAGTTGACGGCACCTCATAACCCACAGTAGAATGGGGTGGCTGAGAGGAATAATAGAACTATTGTAGGGTCAGCATGGGCAATGTTGCATGACCAAGGCCTACCACTTCACTTGTGTGCTGAGGCATGCAACACAACGGCCTATTTGTAGAATAGAAGCCCGCATCGCATACTTGGGATGAAGACACTAGAGGAAACTTTCTCCAGTAAGAGACCAGATGTAGGTCACTTCAGGATCTTTAGCTCATCGATATATTTCCATGTGAAAAAGGATGCAAGGAAGAATCTTGAGCTAATAGCAGAGTTGGGGATACTTGTGGGGTACACTGATACACCTCACAACTATCAGGTGTACTTGCCTACCAGTCGAAGGACAGTGGTTTGCAGAGATCTCAAGTTCGATGAGCAAAAGGTCATGCGAGTTTACCTTGAGAGGGAGCTCCAACTGTAGGCTGTGGAGGAACTATTGGATCCTAAGGAGGAGGAGCCTCAGACTAATGCGAAGCAGCCGCATGCATAGGTTCTAGGAGTGGAGACATCCACTCAAGCCGAGTCTTCCAGAGATGGATGGAAGCGCACAAGAGAAGTTGACAGATTGTTGGAGGATGCGAGAGAGAATGTGGGAGCACCATCTTCTCAGTGCAGATAGAGGAGGTCACCTGAGAGGTACACTAGATACATGGCCCTTGCTAGGGAATGTGTTGAGACCGAGCCATCTTCCTTTGAGGAAGCAGTGCAGCAGCCGATTTGGGTTGATGATATGGTCGAGGAGTATGACCCCATAGTTTGTAACTGTGTTTGGGATTTGGTTCCAAGACCAAAGAACAAGTCAGTTGTGAGTTCCCGTTGGCTTTACAAGGTAAAGCAAGCTGTTGATGATGGGAGGATCATGTTGCTGCAGTATAATTCCTTTCTTGTTGAGAGGGAGTGTTGAAATGTGGTAACAAGAATATTCCAATTTAATTTGTCCTTGAATTAAATTGTGAATTAAAATCGAATTTAGTCGTAACATATACTTGGAAATAATTAATTAAGTTATTTTGACTTAATTAGTTGGAGAAATTCAAGTTAGAAGTCTTTCTGGAGTCATGTAAGAGTTATCCCTTAAATTAAGGAGATAAGAATTAAATTAAGGAGATAAGGTTGAGTTATATTTGAGTTGTAATTAGTTAGCTCAGTTTACTAAGTTAATTCCAGTTAAATTAGTTCCAAATTGTTGAGGAACTAATTGTGAGTTATTAGTCAGTTGATGCATGCATGCACTCAACTAGTGTACTCCAGAAAACTGAAGATTCCCTCATTAGAAACTTATGCATGTCTATTCAGAGAAAGACCCAGTTGAGATTAAAGACAAGCACATTGTACTATCAGTTGCATGTGTTTTCCTATAAAGAAAACTCATGCATGTAGAAGGAATCATTCCTTGAGGATTGCGTAGGTCTGACAGTGTGTGAGATCAATTTTCCACTTGGTTGAAGGTGAATCATCCCAGAGGAACAGCGCAAGGAAATGGGAGCTTGGAGGGCAGATAGAGAAGGCTTGTGAGAAGCTAGGATTGTCTGTGAGCATCTGTGAGGATTGTACTGAGATTTGGCCAGCTGTGAGAGCTGAGGCTTTGTATAATTCTTATGTATTTCCACCTTGTATGATAATACAAATAGTGGGGTTTTTATCTGAGGCTTTCCCCAAAGTATTTTCATGTGTATTGTGCATTGATTCTACTTCTTCTGGCTATTTGTGTTCAGCTTGATCTTGCTCAATCTTTAAGCTTTCGCAAAGAAAATTAATAGTAGAAGTAGGTTATAGTATTTTTCTTTGGTTATATTGCATTATCGGGTTAATCTACAGTCAAATTTTCTACATGGTCTTAGAAAGAGATTTGTAGAGAATTTGCGAATTTCTACAGAAAATGTAGTTTATTATTTTATTATTTTTTAATCTTTTTACTTTTTTACTCCAAAAATGGTGAATCATCCCCCATGGTTGAAATCAACATCTTGATTCCTATTGGTTCTTATAAATTTTATTTTGGTTGTACAT
Source organism: Pinus taeda (assembly GCA_000404065.3). NCBI lineage: Eukaryota > Viridiplantae > Streptophyta > Pinopsida > Pinales > Pinaceae > Pinus > Pinus taeda. The sequence goes on along the minus strand of APFE030056569.1, from coordinate 63,229 downwards.
TTTTCTTAGGAGGACCATTTTAGTCCTCAAAAGTCCCCTGATGAAACCTTTTCAACAAAAGTCCATAGTCCATTGGAGTTAATATATCGGCGGCTTTATTATGTGTTACCATTCGAATTCCCTGATTGCAATATGAGTATTGTAGACCCACTAGAACAATATAATACACCTTAGTGAAACATCACATCCACCGCATTGAAAGTTATGTATCACAAAGTCTTAAATATATGTCACACAAAAAATCGTTGATTGCAATATAATATTATAGACCTACTACACCATTATAATATGCTCTAAAAGAAATATTGCATCTGTCGCATATCACAAGCCATAAAACGATGCTACATTAAAAACTTTCAATTGCAATAGGTGTGGACCCGGAGGATTTATTAACCACTGTTCAATATCATATGGCATCTGCTCCATCAATAGTAGGGGATTGGCAAGGTTATATGCAGACCTTCAAAGTTGTGATTGCGGGAGTTTTATGGAGTTGTGATTGCGATTTAAGTAGTGACATGGCATGTGGGACTGTCAGACATCTATTATAATATGAATGTTTGTAAATAAATAGGTTTATGATATATTTGTAATGTGTGACCCCATACACAAGTCGACCTCTCCTCCAATGAACATGTCTTTTGGGTATTGATGATATTCATATATATATATTATATATATATATATATATATATATTATATAACAGTATATATACAGATATAGATAGAGATATAGATATAGATAGATAGAGATATAGATATAGATATATATATATATATATATATATATATATATAGTATATATATATATATATATTTATATATATATATATATATATATATATATATATATATATATATATATAATATAATATATATAAGTTAAACGATCCACCTCGAGAAGTGAATTGAGCTCGAGCATATATCACTAAGACGAAGGACAGTTCACAACTTGTGAACGTGAAGGAACAAAAGAAATAAAAGTTGAAGGTTGAGTGATCGAAAGAGGAAGTTGAAGATCGAGCAAGCATAGAAGGAATTCAAAGGTCCAGTGGAAGAAGAAGGAAGCCAAAGGTCGAGCATTTTTTTGACTAGGTCATTCATTCAAAGGATCAGACCTAGAATGAACTCGTAGAAGTGCAGCCCACGATCTATTAAAAAGACTGCATATACAGGTTCATTTTAATTGAATACACAACCTATAACCGCAACAATCACTCCTCTGAAGCAATTACTCCTGAAGCCTCACTCCTGAAGCAGTTACTGCGACAATTAGGTCAGAGGATTGAAATAGAGAGTTGTCTTTATGAAGAGCTTAGTGCGGTTCAATGTAGACAAATTGAAGTTGTGTGGATACTATTGAATACCATGATGTATTAGTCATCATGATGTGACTTTGAGATTTTGCTTGGGTATAATGAAGAGCAATGGTGATACCTTCTATGAGACAAGGTTGTCATTAATGATGTAGCATGGAGACTACAGTGAAGTTGTAGATTGGAACTCAATGAAGAAGATTTTGGGAGCTGTGAATTACTTTAAAACATATCTAGACAAAGTATAGGAGTGGGTTGGAGCCCAGAAGGTTGGTTCCCTCAAGGTTGGATCCTCAAACAAATAAGGTAGGTGACGTGAAGGATAGGGTTAGAGCCCTATAGGATTAGTGTCCTCAAGAAACTAGCTCAGATCCCATACCAGAGAAGGGTTAGTGCCCTAGGGGTTGGAGCCTCTAAATGCAAGGTTAGTGCCTAGAGAAGATAAGGTCGGTTCCATAGAGGTTGGAGCCTCACAAACAACCAAGTTGGTGCTTGGAAACAGGTTGGAGCTAGGGGAATTGAATATCAGTATCTTCATCAAGGGTTGGGGCCCTATATATTGTACATGATTACTTATAAAGATTATATTAATAAAATCATTTATTCCTATTTCTCATTTTGTGTTCTAAATATAATTGATTTAAATGGTAAAAGTAACAATTGGAAAGGAATATTGATTCACCACCCTCTTAGTATTTCCAACAATTGGTATTGGAGCCAGTACCTTCACTGAAAGCCTAACAGCTTGAAGGTCGATCAATTAGAACACAAATGGTGAAGCCAAGGAAGAAAGTCTCCAAAAGATGTCTCTCCCTCAACCACCGAAGTTGAAATCAATCAATTTGTGAAGGCTCCATTGTTCAATGGAAACTTTGATATATGGGAATAGAGAATGAGAAAGTTTCTAAAGACTCAATGCATTGAATTCCGGAAATCAGTGATTGTTGATAGCATGATGGATGGAGAATCCAAGGAGTACAATGAAAAAGCGATGAAGGAAATCTTGAATGGGCTAACAGATTATATCAAGGAAAATTTAGAAAAGTGTTCATCAACAAAGGTTATATGGGACAAAGTTCATGACCTTCACTCAAAAAGAGCATTGACCATGACCACTAGTCAAGAAGATGATGGAAAGAAAGAAGGAAATCCATAACCCATTATGGAAGCTAAAAATAAGAATGATGACATCAAGGCTAAAGAAGACCTATAAGATGAAGAGAATGAAAAATATTTTGAAGAAGATCTCCTCACTAAACTTATGGCTGCCATAGAAGAGATTATCAATTTGAAAAGGGAAAACGAGGAACTTAAGAAGAAAGCACTAGCTGGTGACCAAGACAAAACAAGGAAATAAGATACCTTTTCAAGCCTCCTTGAACAAAGGCACAAAATCTTGAACAAACTTGAAGCAGATATTGGTCAATACAAGGAAGAGGTCTCCTATCTTAAAACTCAACTAGAAGAAGCAAGAAAGCTAGTACAAGGAGATGAGAAGACAATGGAAGCACTGGAAATCGTAGAAGGACAGGTTGATGAAGCAGAAAGGGAGAAAAAACATCTTGATATGTTAACTAAAAGCAAAAGATGAAAAATATTTAAACTAAAATCTAACCTCAACCTTCTCAAGGCCGAAACATGTATAGCTACAAGAATCATGGAAGAAATGGAGAGCATTTTAGCTAAGGAAAATGAAGAAATTTTTAGAATGAAATCAAATATCATCTCTCTTAAAACAGAAGCAAATAAAGCAAATTATACCAAGGAAGAGATTGAGAAACAACTTTCTAAGAAAAATAATGATTGCGAAAGATTGGAAGAAGAAATTGTCTCCCTTAGGAAAAAGGTCGAAGGAATGGACAAAATCTTGAAGAGATCTCAAGACTTGGATGACATGCTCAGCCATCAAAGATCCCCATTTGATAAATCATGTCTTAGCTATGAAGGAGAATCCTCAAGAAAGAATGATAGTGCTTCAAAATACAAGAATGTGAGGAAGCCATAAAGCAATGTTGATGCTCCCAGTTCTAGCAAAGGAAAGGAGAAGAGTCAAGACAACTATGGAAGAAATCTTACTCCAAGAAGACTTACAGATGGTGTCGAGAATACAAAAGTCAATGAATATCATTAAAGAATCTCAAGGCAGAAATACTTTAGAAGTACATCAAGGAAATATCTATCTCCCCAGTACCAAAGTTTATTTCTTGGTTATTGTTATGCTTTTACAAACTTTGGATACATGGCAAAAGAAATCATAATTCTTATTCATGAACAACATAGAACACTTCAAGTGTCATAACATTGGTCATATGTCACATGATTGTAACTTGACTTGGGCTCCTGCAGAAGCTAGAACCATGCCAGAGAAAAAAGTCACACAAGTATGAAGAAGAAAGAAAATACAATCCAAAAATATCTTGAACTCTCCAGCCAACAAAACATGTTGTTGACTTGATGAAGTGTTGGGATAGGGTCCCTAGGGTCAGTTTTCCGGTTAGTTTAACCCAATTATTGTGAAAGTTTTGTAAAGAATGTAAAGTCTCCACGAAATGTGGATGTGGAGCGCACAGCTAGATAGGACTCAAAGGGGTTTTAGCCCCTTGTTTGAATAAATAGTAGGTCGATTATGGAGACTCACCCATGGTCCGTGGACCATGGTATTGTATTGAAAAAATATATATATAGTTGAGTCATAGTGGGTCTAAGAAGTAGCTAAGAGTAACTAATTCAAGTTAGAGATTGTCTTTTTGGGCAAGTGCTAAGGCAGGAAAGCTCTGTTTCCTGTACTTAGGCTAAAGGGTAAGGCTCATGTAGCTAAGTGCGAAGGATGCCTTGGTAAGTCTACAGCTGAATGCACAAACCCTTGCAGCTGAGTGCACAGGGCAGAGAAGTATGTACATTGAATGTTAGAACCGAATAAAGACTGATTTTGAAGAAATATCTTACATCTAAGTATTATTGTTAATTCGGTTCATGTTATGTTCTATCACTCCATAATATGTTTTATGTAGAATAATGTATAAATGTTGTGCGAATCTACTGAATCTATCATATTTATGCATGACTTAAGTGATTATCTTTTTTCGCGAAGTTAAGGATTAATTCTGTTATGATTTCTGGTGAATTGGATAGATCTGCGTGAAGGCGGATCTAGGGCTATTAATTAGTGCACGAAAGAGGATAGTTTTCCTCTTTAGAGTCTGCAAAGACTGGCCGCAGACCTTCGTAAAGGTCTAGAAGTTGTTTTACTAGAGTTACAGTATCAGGCCATAGAAGGATATCGATCTACGCGAAGGCAGATCTGAGCCACAAGAGCATAAGACCACTTATCACACTATCTTTGGATGCAGAAACCTGGTTCTATCATCCCCCAATATTGCTTCAAGTGAGACTGAAGTTTGCGTTATGTAGGTTGTTGCCGAAAGGGACAGCAGTTAGGGTTTTTTTGGTTTGCGCAAATAACTTTGAACCTAGGTCAGGCCCCCTTAAGCCAACAAATGGTTTCGTTATCGAGACAAGGATCTATCTAAGAGATGTGTGATAAATGGTTTCTTACGAAGAAAGATATTGACAAGTGGATTGATTGAAACGAACACGTGTTCGCTACTCAATAGAATAGGAGCCCTAAATTATCCAAGGATCAGTGGTTATAAATAATTTTGTATGCAGACGAGACCGACATGTTCTTCTCTTTATTCCTTGAAGAACTACAGGAGTGGTTGTCTAAATTGGCTGATAGTCAAGGGACATGGAGGCTTGACGGTCCTATAGTGTGGACTCATGAGCTGGTACGATGTCTGGAAGCCTCAAAAAGAAATATCATGCGGATTGTGGATCATTGGATTGATCACACATTAGGAATCTTTGTGACTTATTTTGCGATCGACAAGAATATCAGCTATAGCGAAGCAGAACGAATGCTCTTTAAAGGACCACGAGGTAAGTATCTGAAATCATTAAAGACTACGATTAAAATGTTGTTATGTGAAAAGAGGGTTATGTTGTTACCTTAATGTTTGGGGCTATGCAAAGCGGGAGATTCTTTAGAAGAAATGGAGGATCCAACCCAGAATATAGTCTGCTCGTTGTACCCCCTTCAAGCGACGACAAAGGGAAAGTGTTGACTATGTTGCAAAGTGTAGTTTAGTTAATTACATAAGGTATTCCGAGGATACCTCATCCATCCAATCCACCTCCATCTCATACACCTACACCTTCACCTCCTCCACCTCCATTTCCACCATTCAACATGGCGAATGCGATGAAGATGCCCATTTTTAAAGGAATAGGGAGCGAAAATCCCAAACAGTTTTGGTTTTTCACAGGAGTTTTATGGACAGCACAGCAGATTACGAATGATAACATCAAGAAAGTGAAGATGGTTACCGCCTTACAGGATTGCGCATTGACATGGTACATCAAGTATTGTGCTTATTTCCCCAATGCAACATTGGTAAAGACCCATCAAGCTCTGAACAAGGAGTTCATTAAGCCTAAGTCAAAGGCACAGTCATTAATTGAGTTTAAGGAAATCCAACAGAAGGATAAGAAGGGTAAGCAACCAGAGAAAGTTGTGGATTTGGAGGAAAAATAATTCCAAGGTGTGGAGGAATTGGATGTTGAGGAGGTCAAGCCTATCACACGGCTCCCAAAGCATATACCTCTCCGGAAAGTGAAGGCCAAAGTAACGAAAGACCCTGATTCTGGGATGTTTATAGTCTCGACATCCCTGTTGCCAGAACAGGTGGAATTTGAATGAACAACCTTAGCGCACTTTATTGTGCTGAAGATGGAATATTGGGACCTCACGAACCACGAGAAATTCCCACATATGGTGACTAGAAAGTACATGATGAAGATCTACTACGAAGAGACTGGGGTTACACGATTGTAACCCATGAAATGGGTTAGAGGTGTCGAGCAAGTTGGGTTGTTGCACATTCTCTGCGTGCCGCATTTTCATAGATCAATAATCAACATGATGTTTGTGTATCAGCTCCTCATGCTGGTGCACGGTGGGTGCCTATGGCTTGAGGAGCCCATCCCAATCATAGATATGCTAAGTCATTGGATAAAGAAGTTGCCCTATAGAGGGGCGAACCCTACCAAGGAGTTTGGAGGGAAAACTGGATAAAAGGAGTTGGTTGATAAGATGAAGGCAAAAGATGGTCTCGTAAAGAAGTCGTTCGAATATTCTATCCACTCCATCCAGGACCAGGAAGTGTAGTTCGCCACCCAGATTCTTACAGGGAAGATCATGAGAAAATGTCGTGCGAACGAAGTTCTGGTGCCTGTATTATCATTAGTTGCCCAATGCGTGAAAGGAGTTCAATATAACTAGGCGAAGTATCTGTGCAAGGAGTTCCTCGCGAACTGCTACAAAGCTCAGGAGGAAAGCAATCCATTCCATTATGTGTGGATTTTAGTGTCAATTTTATTAGTGGCATGAAGATTTCCAAAGAACAGTCAATTTCCCCCGCAGCCAGAAGACTTACCAAAGGCAACGATGTTCGCTTCACTGTGGTCAACAAAGGATCCAAAGAGGATTAAGGAACCCAAAATTTTCTGGATATTGATGGAGATGGACCTGAGGAAAGTTATCAAACAGTGGCCAAGGTTGTCCCCAACCTTGTTCGAGAAGTTGAAGGCCTTCGCGGAGTTCAAGGCCGATTTCCATAACGTTTCAATTAGGGCGTGGAAGGACCCAAAGCACCTCTAGCACAAGATGCCATATTTAGTATCAGAAATAGATATACAGGAGATCGTGGGGAGTTTGATAGTGGAGTGGTGTGAACCTAAGGAACTTGGTGTAGGTACCATCAAAGGTGTAGAAAGTTCTGTTGTACAGTCGAATGTCGCGTAGAAGTGGAAAAAAGAAGCTTAGAAGGCAGTGCGAGCTCTAGCTGAGTAGAAGAGGAAAGAATTTTTTGCTAAGGCAGCTGCAGAAAATTAATGCGTTGCAAAGGAATGCATTGCAAAAGAGCATGCTAAGAAAGAATGCATGGATACAGAATAATTCAAAGAATCGGCTTCGTAGCATACAGATGAGCAGGAACTTTCAGCACAAGAAGGAGGTGGTGGAGAGGAGCAAAGCACTCCCTTCACCTTGAAGAAGCACAGAAAGGAGTCAACTATTGGGCCCTAAAAGAATCATAAACATAACAAGAAGATGCGCATCGACCCAATGGTCCTTACAGAAGGGGATCTCGATGAGATCGGTGACAAGGTCAGAGATTCAACCACAGAGTTTTGGCAACGGTTTGAACATCAATATATGTAGATGTTGGGGAGCATTGAGAAGGATCTGCGCGAGCTACAAATCTAGACCGGAAGGATTCAAGCAAGCTTTGGGCAAGCGAGTGGGGTGAAAGCAAGCCTAGTGCAAGGAAGTAGGACAATAGCAGAGCTGGGACGGACTCTAGACCTCAGAGTCATACCTTTACCAGAAGGATTGATCTAGATGGAGTCAGAGGAGGACCATGCTATGCTAGTTACAGTAAAGGACATGGGAGTCAATTTGGCCACGTTGTTGATTCAGACCCTCCATACATTGCATCATGGGGTTTCAAATGAGTTAAAGATCAGAGAGTAGTGCACCCTTGCAGTCATAAGTGACTTCAAGGTGAATAATGAATAGATGTTTGCGGAGAAATCCTAGGCACTAAAATAAAAGGAGGAACTGCAAACACGAAGTCAGAGTCTAAAGATAGAAATTGAGCAGGCATGCAAGCAATTCCTGAGTTAAACATCCTGTAGGATGTCGCAGCTACCACAAAAGTTAGAAAATTAGTTGTTGCAGTCCATGCATCAAAGGATGAGATCGGTAGAGTTACCTTCGATTTTCAAATGAATATCTCAAAACTATAGCTGAAGTTGCAGCCAATTACTCCGCCAGAGATTCGGTAACAACGTGGAGAAACTATCAGAGAAAATATGGGCACATTGGATACCTCAGTCACAGATTATGCCATGCTGTTTGACCAAGCCATGGAGTTGTGGAAAAGCTTTCAAGAGGACCCGAACTTGCAGAGGTTGAACACAGATGTCAGGGAGACATAACGCAAGTATGATGAAGTCTGAGTGACTATGCGCATTTTTGCACCAGCGCAATGCCTCACAAAGTCGTAGGAAGGCAAGTAGCTACAAGAACAGACGAAAGAATTACAAAGAAAAGAGGCCCTTCTAAAGGCCATATTACAGTCATGGATAGAGGAAGCCTACTAGATTACTCTATCACTTCATGAAAATTTAAAGGTACTGCAACAGACACAGAGCACAATGTGCGTAGCAGTGGAAGTCCCAACAACAGAGAATTTGCTAGAGGAAATGCAACAGGTCGCAGTGCAAAGTGTTGCTGATATCACAACTTTACAAGTTGAGCTAGGTGGCCTCTGCAGCAAGATCGAGGTGTTAGCCGAGTGACTCGAGGGCAAGGCACCATATTTGTGTTGGGGACCTGTTGGGATAGGGTCCCTAGGGTTAGATTTGGAGTTAGTTTAACCCAATTTTTGTAGAAATTTTGTAAAGAATGTAAAGTCTCCACGAAATTTGGATGTGGAGCTTGCATCTTGATAGCAGTCAAAGGGGTTTTATCACCTTTTTTGGATAAATAGTAGGTCGGTTGTGGGGAATCACCCATGGTCTGCAAACCATGGAATTGTATTAAAAAAAGCTATATATAGTTGAGTCATAGTTGGTCTAAAAACTAGCTAAGTGTAACTGTGTCAAGTTAGAGATTGTTGTTTTGGGAAAGTGCTAAGGAAGGAAAGCTCTATTTCTTGTAGGTGAAAGGGGAAGGCTCCTGTAATTGAGTGTGCAGGAGGCCTTGGTAAGTCTGCAGCTGAGTGCGTAGGGCGGAGAAGTCTATAAATTTAACGTTGGAACCAACTAAAGATTGATTTTGAAGAATATCTTACATCTGAGTATTATTGTTAATTTAGTTTATGTTATGTTATGTTGCTCAATAATATGTTTTCCGTAGAATAATGTATAAATCCTACACAAATCTACTGAACCTATCATATTTATGCATGACTTAAGTGATTAGCTGTTTTCACGAAGTTAAGGGTTAATTCTATTATGATTTCTAGGGAATTGGATAGATCTACGTGAAGGAAGATTTAGGGTTATTAATTAGTGCGCGAAAGTGGATATTTTGTGTCTTTAGAATCTGCAAAGATTTATTACAGACCTTCACGAAGGTCTAGAAGCCGTTTTACTAGAGTTATAATATCATGCCATAAAAGGATATTGATCTGCACGAATGCAGATTTGAGCCACAAGAGCTTAAGACCACTTATCACATCATCTTTGGGTGCAGAAACTTGGTTCTAGCATCCCCCAATAATGCTTCGAGTGAGACTGCAGCCTGTGTTATGCGGGTTGTTTCCGAAAGGGCCAAAAGTTATGGTTTTGTTGGTTGGCATGAACAACTCTGAACCTAGGTTAGGCCCCCTTAAGAAAACATGAATATATCCTTGATATTATGAGTGTTTGATGATGGGATTCTATTAAAAAGAGACCATGCATACAATTAGGGGGAGCTTGTGATTCTTGATCATTATTGCAGAAGCTATCCATGAAAGGGTCCTTATGAAACCCTTGATGACCTATATTAACAATCATCTTTGATAGATCATTTCTCAGGAACACTCCATTGAAGAACATGATTTCTTATCTATATAATGAACTGTTGTTAAATATTCTTTTCCACTTGACCACTAAGCAGAAGTTGGAGCAGCAGAGAAGGCCATATAATACTAGAGAAATAGGGAAAATAACTATGTTTCTATTATTATAGAAGTTGAATGTCTCGACTCGAGGATATGATGTAAGAATAGGTAAATTATGAACACAAATAGAGGCAACATTCAAACAAACAGATACATCTAGGAATGGAGCTTGAAGCAAGAGCAACTATCAATCAGTGGAAAGAACTTAAAATATAGTCACAAATTGGATATCAAAATCTGCTATTGGAGATAATTTGCAAGAACACAAAAAAAGGGCTCATCAAAAGGACTATAGAAAGGAGAATGTTGTGCAGTCGAATATAGCTCAAGTTGATATTAGTCACTTAGAAAAATAGCAATAGTGAGGCACAACCTCTCACCATTTCATCTAGATGCAATGATGTTCAAATGTTGGATGGAAGTGACTTAAGGAGAAGCACAAAGATATAGAGGAACTTGGATCTGAAGAGAGATTGTTGGGTAGCGCAAGCCCTGCGGAACAAGTATGGGGTGCGAAGCTCGGAATTTTGGGTAATATTAGGATAAAAGACTCCGCGAAAAGTGTGGAGTGAAAACTATAGGAGGTTGAGTCAAAGGGTATTCCGCCTGAAAATAATGTAAATATATAGTAATAGAGTCAGCCCATGGAGGGATCATGGGCCAAGGGAAAGTATAAATAGAGCGTGGCTCTATGAGGGAAGAGTAGTTCTTTTGGAAAATGGCATGTAATGGGTTCTTAAAGGAAATACCCTGAAAGCATTTGTAAGTCTGAGTCGAGGGAGTAGGATAGAAGGTAGAGGCTCTGCAGCTATGTGCGCAGAGGCCTGGAAAGTCCACAGCTATGTGCATAGACCCCTGCAGCTGAGTGCGCAGGGTGGATCTGGATGTATTGTTGAGGATTGGTAATAAAGATAAGTTTCTTCTGAATTCTGTGTTAATTGTGATTTTACTTGATAAATGAATTGTTATGATTTCTGCATTTGCTACGGTTGAATACATGTGAACTAGGTTAATCTTGATGCGTGAAGTAACCAAGCAATAAATGTTTGCTTAAAGACCACTTTAACTAGATAAAACTAGTAATAAGTGATTCAATCTGTAATAAGTGTGATAAGGGTATTTTGATCTACACGGATTTGGAACGGCATGAGGCTGGAGAATAGCGCGCAAACCCCAAACCATATCCAAGACATCCCCAAGCTGCAGAAACCTGGTTCCAGCACCGTCCCCTGCTACCTCGGGTGAGACCTCAGTCTGCACTTCGTGGGCTATTGTTGAAAGGGTCAGTAGCTACGGGATTTGTTTGGCTAAATAATTCTTCTGAACTTGGGTCAGGCCCCAATAAGCCAACAAATGGTTTCATTGCTAGGACCGAGATCTGCCTAAGGAGTGTCTAGTATGAAAGGCGTGGACGCTAGAGAAAAGAGCGATGAAAGATCAGGACAATAGTAATGGCGAGTGCCATCCAGTTACCAGTATTCAAAGGAGCAGGAAGTGAAGATCCGAAAAAGTTTTGGTTTGTATTGAATTCAGTATGGGACGCATAGCATATCATGAATGATAATATCAAGAAAGTTGTCTTAGTAAGAACACTGCAGGACCGAGCACTAACATGGTATATGAAGTATTCAGGCATCAACCTGACGGCGGGGATAGCAAACATCCACACTGAATTAAAAAGGGAGTTCAGTCAGCCAAAATCGGAATCGCAGTCAGTCATAGGATTCAAATAAATCATTATGATGCCTGGTGAGACCCCATGGGATCTGGATCAGAGGTTGAAAAGCACTATTCGCAAGGCCAACATGACCCTGATGGATGCATAGAACCGCGCTTGGTTCATCGCATCGCTAACGCCATATCTAAAATCAGCCTTGTCACAACACAAGATCTCAACCCAAGCAAAGGCGCTGGAGGTAGAAATGCAGCTACACAAAACCCTGGAACAGGACCCAGGGTTGAGAGTTCAGCAAATCCAAGTGCAGGTCCAAAATTTGTGTTTGGAAATACAGAAGTTAAAACAATACCAGGTGTCAGAAGTTAGGGAAGAAGTTTGGTGCATCAAGTGTAGGGGCCAAGGACATGATAAAGACCATTGTCTAGTCACGGTGAATCTTGTAGTCACAGGGGGACCAGCACCATTGCGACAAGAGGCACAGACAAGGTCGAGCGTGATCGCCCCGCTCTGGTGCGCAATCTGTTAAGTAGGAGGAAAACACAACACAGATAATTGCCACCTGTTGCCGAAATATAATTAGACCCCCTAGTAGCTCTTTTGCAACTTTTGTAGATTGGTGGGTCATGAGGAAAGGGATTTTCGGATGTTGGTAGATCAGGCATCTACCTATTGAATGCAGACTGAGGGGCGAGGTCAAAACCCAAGTGCAACGTTTGCGCGCAGTGGATTCCAAGGACGAGTTTGAGGACGGAGTGGAATGGGACCACGAAGGGGTCGAGGATAGCTAATTTGTTACAATTGTGGAGGACCAGGACATTATGCACAGGATTGCACAAATCCAACTCGAATATCATGTCTCTATTGTGAGCAATTCGACCATGAACTGCTAGATTGCCCTATGCTGCTAGTACAGATTCGTGAAAAAAGGAAAGCACCTCCTACAATGTCACTGAATGTGCAAATCATAAGGGCTGAACCACACGATGAAGAATCTAAAGTAAATATGGTACTAACGGGCGATGCAACCTTAGAATGGGATCAGTCTGAGCCATATAAAGATCCCTCGATGTTGACAATTTTTCTAGAAACCTGCATGAAGTCACTTCGCGATAATAGGGAAGTGAAAGTACTGCAGGAGGTAATTAACAGATACACAGGATGGGAAGAACCTCGCATAGTCCAATGAATGGGGAGCCATACGTCATGGACCAGACAAGAAATTTGATTAACAGCGTGGATTGACAACTATGAGATGGATCAGGTCATTCTAGACCTTAGTTCAGATGCAAACGTCTTGCCTAAGCAGACGTGGGAGCGAATCGGCAAGCCCCCACTCCAATGGTCTCCAATCCAGTTAAGGATGGCAAATTAGCAGAAGATCTTTTCCATGGGTAGGCTACAAGGAATCACCGTAGACCTGCATGGTGCAATCACTAGAACGGACTTTGAAGTTATTTAGATAATGGACGAAAAAAGCCTGTACCCCTTGTTGTTGGGAATAGATTGGGCCATCGACATGAATGGGATTATTAATCTCAAGCAGAGGAAGATGATATTTGAGAAAAAGTCGTGCCTCGTAGTTGTTATGCTAGATCCAACCAACGGACCCCGCTACATGGAACCTATGCGCGACGACGAGCAGGACGAAGCATTGGATTGCATCTACCAAATTGTTGCACAAAGGCCAATAAAAGGTAAGGTAATGGAGGAATGGAGAGTTTCACAGGGTTATGTGGAATCATACACTGATGATTTGGACGAAGAAGACGAGCAATGGCAGAACAGAATGAACGGGGCAACTACTTTAAACTGCAATATGCTGACAAAATCTGTGTACTGAGTTAAAGCTCAGGACCATGAGTTGTCGGTGTATGACGGGCTCACAATAGTAAATGAAATCCTAGAAAAGTTTGAGAGCTCAGTACCGGAGTACCAATGATTTGATGCGCTCAAATGGGCATTGCGCATGACACCAGCACGATGTTGGGGTACCCGTGAAGGAACCTTCGCAGATTGGCGAAGCTGTAAGTGCATGATGCAGATATGGTTTGGGAAGCCAACGCTCCAACTAATAGAGAAATATGATGGATGAGAGAACCGCACATACACCTGAGCAAATGGACCAAAGCCTATGGCGAGGAGCTGAAACCAGAATAGGTGCACCTATTTTATCATACCTTGGATGTTGTTATCACAAAACCAGTACTGATGGCTGCTAATCAGTAAGACCTTATGTAACTGTTTCAGACCAGGCTTTTAGCTAGGGATTAGCCTCCCTAACCTGAGAGGGCTCTCTCAAAACAAACTATTGATTTATCTTT